>JAQIWA010001423.1:0-18546 GCA_034693305.1 Eueremaeus valkanovi | reverse complement strand
AAAAACTCAACTAAACTATTAAATAGATATCAATAATATTAATCTTCTCTTTGTTTAGTGAAAACATGTCTTCATTTTATATTATTATATTATAATTATATTTATTGTTATTAACATTAAATTAAACAATAATTCAACAAATAAACCGAATTTAATAAATATTTGCAATCAATTTATTTATTAAAACAAAACACAATAATACGAATGAAGACATTCTTTCATTGCACAAACACAACAACACTTCACTAAAACTAAACTATTATTTGATGTTTATATGACTTTTAATAAGAGATTATTTCTCAAAAACTGATAAAAAAAAAGATTCAAAATCGATATAAATTTCTAAGTATTTTAATCCGATTGATGATTAATGATTCATGGTCGTTCACAGACTATAATTTGTATCTGTACGCTTTGTACAAAACAATCTGTACTGTATTGTATACTACAGTCT
The DNA here is from genome assembly GCA_034693305.1 of Eueremaeus valkanovi. Taxonomy (NCBI): domain Eukaryota; kingdom Metazoa; phylum Arthropoda; class Arachnida; order Sarcoptiformes; family Eremaeidae; genus Eueremaeus; species Eueremaeus valkanovi. Next base: position 18,092 of record JAQIWA010001423.1, on the reverse strand, counting down.
ATTATCGTAATAATTGGCTTCAAATAAAAAAATTTGAATTTCTTTTTTATACTAATGGTTTGAATCGAGTGTTGATATTAAATAAGAATTGAAAAGTCATATAATTATCGTTGAATTGAGCTATTTATAAATAGCATTGAGAATTGAATGATAAATTGCATAAGTTTTTCCTTGTTAATCATTTCAATAATTACATGCTATTTATGTAATTGATTTTGTCATACAGTATATTGAATCAGATTTTTAAGAATCAATTTTAATTGAATTAACTTTGAATGACTCCAATGACTCCAATGACTCCAATGGAGACAAATTGGGTTTAAGACAATGAATTGAAACTATTTGGCCGTATATTGAGATTAATTCTGGTCTTCTCTGACTGACGATTATATTATATTTTATTCAATTCAATGGTTATTAACTCATTTAATAAATTGATTGATATTATATAACTTGGTATTAACGAGAGTCACATTTATTGCAATTTTTTTTGTAAATCCTTATTAGAATTTAATGTAATTTTTATTGTCTATAATGTGGTTAACTATCCCAACAATTAAATCGTCTTTAAGTTTACTTCGCTTGTAAACTAGCCTTGATCATTCACTAGACTTGAAGTCATCTTCGTGAAAATGGTTTAATGAGTATCATATAATAAATGAAGCATGGCCAAATAAGATTGAGTCATATTTTTTTAATGTGAATAGTTTTTACGCGGAATTCAAATCAAACAAAATACTATTTTCTATAATTAAAGAATAAGAATAGAAAAGTAAATATTTATTCTCTTCACTCAAATATATTTCATTAATTAATATATTTTTCTAATTTTTTTTACTGTTTCAGTAATTCAGTGATGTCTGGGTGGGCTCTGAGCACATCTTTAAATAAATAATTTGATTCTAAGATTATCTAAAATTAATTGTTTCGGAAACAAAATTTAAACCAGAATTTGATTTGCAAACAGAAGGGATTTGGATACGACTGGTATGGATAAGAAAATATGAGTTAAATACTATTATTTGATTTGTAATTAAGATATAACTCAAACTCATCCTTCAAAGCAATTGTTTTGATTTCATTAACTCATTTCAAGTCTTTAACTTTGGATTCATATCATAAGAATCATATCTGCATTCACTTCAGTTGAATGCAATAAATATCAAGAATAGAGACAAAGACAGATAGATTTCATATGAGACTAGACATACTGTATGTCACTGAAAAATGTGCTCTCCACAATTGTTGCTTAGATATCGTTGAAAATCTTGATGAGTTTGAGAAAATTATACTTAAAATCAACTAATTTTAATTGAATTTTATGTATATCTCATTAACGAAAGTATTATTCAGTATTCCATTGAATAAATTAGATTTGAATTATCAGATAATACTATACAACAGAATGCATATGAATTCAGACGAATTAGAATACACTTTAGATAATTAGAGATTATGACTGACGACTAGTATTGCCAAACATTACCACAAGTCCTCACTTATGCCGTGTCCTGTATTAGCATCTACTGTATGTTATCATTTCAAAAAATACTGTTACAGTATATGCAAGGTTCACAATCATAAACTCAACCATGTCATGCTTAAAGGTCTGATCAAAGTTCCAATCAATTGTCAAATTATGAACAAATTATTGATTGAATACAATTATCATTACTTTAATTAATTGTTACTTAATTTCTCAATTTTTATCACTATTTTGTGCCTGCTCTACCTGATTTCTATCTGTTCTAGTTTCAAAATCAAATCTTCCTATCCAGTGCACCTCCTCATGTTGTCACCCGGGTTAGCCACCCTTAACGTATTGCACAGTAAAAACATCTTATTCTGTATTCAAATTATATGAAGAAAAAATTTAATTCCTTTTTGAATATATTTATAAAAACGAAACTCGTTTTGTGTCCACAGAAAAAGAAAGGTTGGCTTTAAGAGCACAAGTATTGTAAGAGTACTGTAAGAGTGGGCCCTTCTTTACGATCCCATAACAAATAACAAGTGTTATTCACCTCATCTCAGGACTCAGAGAGGGATTTAAACTTACTTAAGAATGTGCTGGGAGTACAGTACAGCCGAAATACTCGGTTGATTCCAAACCAACCTGTCTAAATTAGATGAATTTTCGAAATCCCTTTGGTTTTGCGAAAATTTTCAAACTGCTTCATAATTAAAGGAGCTTGCACATTGATAGTCTCACCATAATAGGGAATAAACTATAGAAGAATCGGATAAAACTTGTGAAGAGAATGGAAGCTCCGTTTTTGAGTGGCCTTAAGGTAATAAAGAAGAGCTCATAAAAAGAGTTAACAAAAAGCAAAACTAAAATATATTTTTTACTTCATTTCAAAAGTGATTACAGTTTTTGTGCTCAGAATGGAATCGGATTCGTCTGAAGAATGGATGAAAACATATTAAAGCGAAGCGAATATGATCTGGCACTCGGAAAGGCCTTTAAAGTTGAATTGTTGACCGTTCCTCATATGCTATGTACTGTATAATACCTGTGCTATCAGCCAAAGTCATCAACCAGTAAATTATTAATCGTGACTGACTGTCAATCGTATTATTTTATTTCTATCTTTTTCTTTCATTCTTCGCCTTCTCTTAAATACCAAAAAATAAAATAATATTAAAAAAAGTTTTGACTAAAGAAAAAAATTGTTAATAATTCAAATTCAGAGCTAAATAAGTAAATGATAGTTAAGAGTGTTTTTTCTGTTCTGAAACACATAAAGCTCTCGCAAAATATGTTAGCGTTTTGAGTGAAAAGAAGAAGAAAACAATAAAACAAAACACATTCCGTGCGCTTGGATTGAGGCTCACATACGGTATAGCAAGAGAGGGAATGGGAGAGAATTAATATACAGATACTATAAATGAACATAAATAGGAGAATGTCTGATAGCGTGAGAATATATCATTACAAACATTAACTCAAAGGCAAAGGCAATGCAAAAGGCGTGCGATTATATCATTGCTATATTAGTTTTGCAGGTTTTGCAGGTGAAGAGAAAATTATAGCCAACTCTGCCAGTAATAAAATGGTGCTCACTTACAGTACTGTTCCTACACTACAGGCCCTGCAGATCCTACAGTCTCTCATCTCTCTATGGGCTCGTCTATAATCAAATTGTTCGGCATTCGGCCGATCAGACAGACACTACACAACACTTATTCAACCATTTTAATAGACACTGATTATTCTCGATATCCATATTAATACCTCCTTTGGAGACATAAATTTGCAAATTTGAAAAATTCCAATTAGAATATATTCATTGGGTATTTTCGGCTCATTTTATTATACAGTAATTGATAAAAGAATTTATTATTTTTTATTCTCAAATCTTTTTTTCTATTCATTAGATTTATTTGTTTGTCAATCAAACCATTAATTTAATACATATAAAAAATATAAGATTTTTAGCTACCGTTCAATCGATTAGTTATCAAAAGAGAAACAAAAAAAACAAAATAAAATTACAGTAATTTTGGCGAATTCTCATTAAATGTTTTTAAGATATTTTTATTATTTCTAACAAAATATTAATAACTTTTACTGCAAAAGGCTTTTCGCAGAAATTGCATAAATTATTTACAGAAATTAATTTTTATTCTTTATTTCTCATTGTATTTGAATAAAAGCTTTTATTAAACTTTTAATATAAGCACTGATTCTTTATTTGGGCAAAAGTTAAAAATAAAAAATAAAAACATATAAATTCTGAATTATTCTGATTGTATTTATTATAGGCGAGTCCATTACCAGGAGGGAAATTACCCGAATACGTATGTGCATATCCTGGCCACGTTGATATAATCAAGGTTCTCAATGCCAAGCTTACATTAAATAGTTTGTTGTGTTTTTATTATAACAATATTACATAATAGCGACTCGATTAGAGATGTAGTGTTCGCCAGATATGTCAGATCCACATAAAGAATCGGTTTATTATTTCCATAAAATTAACATAAATATCAAACTCTCTCTCCATTGTGTGTATGGCATAGCATAGCATAGATTAGTGTTGAGTAGAATAGCATTGAATTTTGGCCACAATTTTGCTTAGAGGTAGCGCTCGGTTGAAGACAAATATTAATAAATGAGAGACAAGAGTACAATGTTGTGGAACAGATTTCCTATACAATAGTGTAGTGAATGCACTCAAGAAATAATATAATAAATTCAAATTATTTAAGCAATAATAATATTAAGAATAAATTAATATATTAAACGAGTCATCCATTATATCCTATTCAATAATTTCATACTAAATAGTGATTAGCCTTTTCTTTTTGAATCTGGGTATTCATACAATATTATACAATATTATACGATCATAAATATGATTCGATTTTTTCGTTTTTTGTTTGCCATTTAAATTCAATGCTATTGACTTGGATTAGGAAAATATTTTATCATCAAATCCTATTCCATTTGACGGGATGACCAAGCTTAGAGAATTCGACAACACAGTGTGTAATGTTAAATAAAATTCAAACTTGGAAAGGGTTGGAACTAGATCAAATATGACAGAAATCAATGGGCTTATAAATGGCTAAATTTAATTTTTGTTGAATTTATTTAAAAATCTTCATTAAATAACTTTTGAACCAATGAATATTGGAGATACATGACCTGAACAGAGGCCTCGGAATGATCCTATCTAATTTCAAAGCTAATGATTATTTTGGTTACCCCTTAGCCAACTCTACATTAATCCATATAATGTTTATTAACTATTCTCTGTTTTCTATTAAAATGAAGCCAAGAATAGAGACAATCAATAATAATCAATAGTAATATAATGATAGGTCAGACCTAAATCACTAGAATTATTCATCATTTAATTATTTGTTAGAGACAATTAGGGCCTTGGGTGCTGAATATGGCGAGTATGCGGTCTCTTTGGCGGTCACTCTTGTCATTAAAATAAATTATTGATAGACTTTAACCGTCTGTTTAACACTTTTATGATAAGAAAAAAAATCAAATTATTTTCTGTAAAAATATAAAAATTATATTCAAATACTGTAGTTATGAACAAATTGAAAGATAAATTTCATTTTAATAAGACATAAATCTATTTGAATGAATGGAATGAATATTTAAAATCAGATAATTTTGACAAATCATTCAAAATTAGTTATATTTATGTTTTCAATACAATTCAAGGGTTCAGATAATAAATTATATTTTAATTAGTTGTCAGAATCATACGAATAAAATGATCTCTTTCTATGTTAACTATGAATGTAAAGAATATTTTGTAAAGCAATAAGAAATCGATACTAAAAGCCAAAAAAATTCTTCTTTAAAGCATAAAATGATTGATTAATTAAATGTAATATTTTATGATAAGATCAGTTACGTTATGATGAGATTCAATGATTCATCATTTGGCGCATATAAAGCAATTATCAGCATATCTTTCCGTACGTTTATCGTAAAATATCCCTCACCCATTTTCACTGAATTAAGTAAAAAATGTTCAACTTTATTCGTGCAAGATGCATTTCTAAGCACAGACAATTTCGCATTAAAATTAATATGTATTCAACAATTTTTGACTAATTTTCAGTATATTTTATTTAATAATTGTGAATAAAAGATGAATAAAAAAGAATCTTGTTCAAAGTTTTGGTGAGATAATCAATTTGTATTCTCTCTAAACATTTAGATGTTGTGATAATAGCTGTATATATATTTTGAAAAATAAACCGGTAAAACAAAATATATAACTGAACTGAATATTTTTTTAACTATCAAATAAATTATAAAAAAGAAAAATAACTTTTTTAGTCAATACTTGAGAAACATTTTTTTAATTGATTTATAATTCAATAAAAAAAATTCGTGATCTCATGCGTGTTATCAGATTTTATTAGAAAAAATTAAATGATTACGTATTGATGTGTTCGGAAAAGTCACAATAAAAGGTAAGAATTAATAATAAACTGAATTTCATTAAAACTTTTCATATAATCGATTCGATAATACATTAAAATATTTAGCAATAATAATACACTTAAACAAGACTTTCTAATATTCTATACAAAAATAATGATAATTAGATTTTTTCTTAATTCAAATTTAAATATCTGATCGCAGATTGACTTTAGGTCTACCCATTCAATCAATTTTTTAGGTTTGCGCACAAATACTCGGTATAATCGGATGCCTTTAGCGATTGCGAGGAATAGTCTAATAAACCCTATTTAAGAAAAAATTTAATAAAATTCAGATAAAATTGTTTGTGTGTATCAAAAGAGCTTATCGTATACTCTGTATACACTGTATTGTCTATGAAAATAGGAGATCAGAGCAGACATTGTATAGCATAGTATAGCATAGTATAGGATAATACTATGATATAATAGTGCAATAATAGTGGTGCGGAGGATAACGGGCTTTAATGAAGTTTTAATGGCCGTGAAATCTGTCATCAGTTAATAACAAGACTAGAACTGAAAATTGTATGAAAAACGAATCCAAAATAAGTGCGGGTTTGAGAATGAGCTGCCCTTAAGATCGATTAGAGAGAGAAAAAAAGTTTCATTTTGTTCGCTTAAGAACTCAGAACTGAAGCGTATTATTAAAATCAAAAGAGAAAAACGAATAATAAAAAGCGATTCTTCTCTATACTCACAGTCAGTCTCATAGGATCTAAATTAGAATTAGTTCTTATTTTTTGCTTTCTCTACACATCTCTCAAAAGTCAGAGAAAGTTATATATATTCTCATACTTTATATAAATATTGTGTTGAAACTCACATAATATGTGGGGTCGCCAGTCTGCCAGTGCCACATTAGATCCAAAACCTTTAAATGTCTGGAATTGTTTGGAATAATTTAAAATGAATTCAAATTTTTATTTAATCACTAAAGAATTTTGTAAGATTGGCCATCCTTGGTCATTTTGGAAAGTTTTGTTTCAATGGTAGAAAGCGTGGGATTTATATCCTTTGAATGTAATACTTATTCACTTTATAGCCGATGACTTATTTATTTATTTTTGAATCAGTTCTTCATTGAATATCAGCCCTTAGCCCTGTGTGCATGTGCCTGGGCAGGTCGTCAGTACATTTTCTGGGATTAATAGCCTGTGTTGTGGTTTAATTCGTTCAACCGATTATTGTTGTCTGTATTGAATAGAATTGTATAAGAATTTGAACAAAATAGGAGATACTATAACCTACTCTTCCTATTGAAGTGTTGATTCACTTTCTCACTTATGGGTCTCAATGCAAATAATGTGTTCAAGGCATTTGAATTGGATCGATTTTGATCGCCTCTGGTTATAAGTAATGTCATTCTACAGTATTCTGGGTTGAATTATACCATTTTTCAGCATATCTTTAGCGTAAGAGCTCTATTGAGTGACCCAACTGAGCCAAGCTGTTTGAGTGCACAGTCTCTGATTTGTATCCATGTACTATGTTGGACATGAAAGGGTCAAAGTTGAAGAACAGAGTCTTTGCAGTCAACCAGAGGCTATGCACTCAAACACCTTGGCTATAGGTGCCATAGCACTCTTACAATTGTTAGATTTTTGTATTTTCTATTAATAGAATGTGACTGAAACCAGCAGGCTAATCTAACAAACTTGCATTTGGGAGCAATGGGTCGATTCTACGTCCAAATTATCTCTTTATCTAATAATCAGAACTCATTGAGATTCAGAGTAAATTTTAAGAAAAGTCTGTTCAGTGCGAAGTCGTTCGTAATAATCAGTCATAACCAGAAATTCACAGTTGAAATATTCTAATAAAATGATAGAAACTTCTTATAAACATTAGATTTTCAACTTTTTGTCTGCAGTTCACTAATATGTGTAACTATAGCAACCAAAGGCCAATACTATTGGAATTGACTGAATCAGTCACTTTTGGCCATCACTGGTAATAATAGCAGAGATGAGTCCATAAAGAGTGCACTCATTCTTCGAGTCAGCCCTTCATAGATAGACTTAGATTGAGACGAACTGATAGCACAACGCATACATTTGAGCACTAGGATCCTCATATGATTATTTTGTTAGCAAGGGAAGGGATGATCAGGAGGTGAGCAGCTCTTTGCAGAAATTAAGTGAGATAATACACTGAGAAAGAAAGTGACAGGATCAAATAAAAGAAGCCATTTATTGTGTGTTAAATGTATTAATACTTGAGTCACATATTAGTAGTCATACACTCCTGAAGTGGACGGTTCTGGCTATTACTGTAATTAAGATCTTTTCTCTGAGAATTCGTTTCAATGAATTACAATTTAGATCACATAATGAGATGTGAATCGCCATTATTTAGAGCCCATTTGCGAACCGAAAACATGTATATTAGGAGACCATCTCTGAGTCCGGACTACAAACAAAACATTTTAGTCTTAAAACAACTCATTTTTTGTTAATGTTTGAGAAACTTTTTTTTCTGTTTTCCACAACATTTACTCTTATATCTGTTAATGAGGCAAAAGTGATGCAAAAATTGATGCATAAGTTTAACACAAAAACATTTTCGTTCAATTATATTCAGTCGCCTTAAGTGACTCTTAAGTTCTAATCCTCTCCATTGAGCCCAAGAATTGATGCTTTGAAGAAAGGGAGGAATTGGATGCTAAGAGATGGAGGGAAGAGGAGAGAGCGCGCAATTAATTTTATGAACTTTCTCTGTTTTAATCCACAATCGAGTAAATACTAAATTCTTTATATTTTTAGTCCATTTAATACTGAATGCCATTATTTTCTATGGCATTGAATACTAATTGTCTTCAAAGCTATTAAACTTTCTTTCATTATTTAAGTTATTATTTTTCGTTATCATTTGATCATAAAATATCTTTAAGTAATATAAATACATATAAATTGAAATATTTTTTTATTCATTTTAACGATTCTTTGCTCTTATTTTAATTCTCAAGAATTTTATGTTTTATTCCATACAATTCATGGCATCGATAAAAAGCGGATCATTTTATATGAACTACATTTAAAATAATAAAAATATTGTTCAATAAATTGAGTTTATATTTGGACCGATTTGTTTAATTCATATTTTTAATCAAATTTTCATTTAATTTTCCAAAAGATTAATACTCAAGAAGTATTGAATAGTAACTTATGTTTCGGTCCATCAAATCGTATTTAAGCTCATCTGTACTGCACTACTAATGCCTAATAAAAAGTTTTCATTGTTTCGGTCAAAACAAATAAAATTTATTGACCGAAATATCGGATCCATTGAATTGCTTCACATTGATTATGAAATGACTCGAAAATCATAAGATTAGTGACTAAATACAGTCTATTTCTATAGATATAATAAACATTGCATTCAAACCAAGTCCTTAAGCGTAAGATATTTTTAAAGCCAATAATCTTATGATAAATATTAATAATTTATTACATTTTCTTCGCGCCATATATTATATTAATGATTCAAATACTGTAAAAGAGTTTCATAAATGTATTATTTTATCTATAAAGGATGGTCTGTCTATTAAATAAAGATGTCTGCCGTTGCAATGACTATAAGGGACCCAATTATCATATCCAATTGCATGCATAGCCTGTATTTCCACTAAAACTTAATTTTGTCGCAAACATCACATCAATATAATATTTTAAATGATCTACTTCATTATTTTCATTTCACCTTAATTTATATTTAAATCAATTGATTTAATGAACATTGATTTAAATAATAATTGTAATAATGATTAGCAAAGTTTGCTTTGTTTACATCGAGCACATTGTGATTATTATAGATTTATTTTTCAGAATAGCTCTGATTCGCTCGTAAAATGAATGCATTCAAATACGATAGTACACTCCAAAATATCATAGAATATCCTTCCACAATAAATTCCCACATATTATAATAAAAACAGTTTTCCAAACAAAATACGGATTAACGATAATAGGGTTAAAATATTATGTACTGTACAGGCATTGTCATCATTAAATTCACTGCATTGACACCTGTACTGAATCTCTTTAGCCATTGGTCATTCGAGAAGAACATTACCCTGGATAAACATGAATTGAAGCAGTAGCGTAGAGATTAATAAATGAAGCTGGATAATTTGTAAATATAAAAGAGAATATAAAATATTTGATTTAAAGCATACCTTGATTACTGTAAAATTGATGTAAAGTCATGATCGCAGAAAAAGAGTCATGGTATACTAGTAGTTATGTTGTCCATACTTTATGACTATTAGCGCAGTTATAATAAAGTACTCATTGTTTAAATGGTTTCATTGTTTGAATCACTCTTATTGTGAGATTTGCTTTAACACTGATTTTGATTATAAGAGTGAATGAAAATAACTGTAATTATTGTCTATTATAACAATGTTTATCAACATATTAGTGTCTGGACAACAAAACTATTAGCATATCCAGACTCAATTCTGGATATGAACTGTACATTTCTGTGACCCGGATGACATTATCATTATTTAAACTGGTTTATATTCTTCAGAATTCCCAAGAGCTTTGAATGAGCTGGAAGCAATTTGCAATTATGGTAATGCCTGTATTTATATTTGAAGACAAATAAGCCATAAAACTGTAAATAACATACATTTTCACTATTTTCTAATCTCTTGTGAATATTCTTTAGTTTTAAAAAAATCTATTTTAAGAATATTTTGTGTTTCGAACACTTATGTGGATTAAAAACGATTCCGTCATAAATAAAAATCAATTATTGTGTATATAAAGAAGTAAATGCTTTAAATCATTATTTTCTAAAATATTTTAGTATTTTATTGCGTAATAAAAATATCCAGAATTATCCTGACATAAGTTGGGTTAGTTTTTAGAAGTGCCATTAGTTATAACAATGGAACTACGTGACTTGTCTGGCTGCTATATAATTCTAAATGGATGCAATATTATGATAATAGAATAATAGTTTTTGTAATTATGATTAATAAAAAAGTATCAGAAAAGCATCTTGCTATAATATTAGGATTAATAGAATGAAAAAATAGTTTTCAAACCCGATCATTTTTTAGTAAATTCTTTTGAATTATTTATTAGCTTTGTTTTGAAATATGCGCAGAAATAGATAATTTGAAATTAAAATGATCAAAATGATACAGATTAAAAAGTCTACATTAAGCCCGTTTGGATCAACTAATTTATTAGTAGAAAAATTTGAATTTAATTCTCCTGAGAATAGTAGAGATTTTTGTATGAAAATTGCAAAAGTTTTTGAAAGTCCGAAACGAATTGGTTCTACTTAACTTCAAATATGAAAATATTCATCATATCTATTGATCCTCACTAAATAAAATGAAAACTCCAATCCTTATACTTACCCTGCATTGGTTTGGGTAGGATTTTATCAACAATTTGTCGAGTATTTGCTCCAAAATAAATGTGAACACAAAAGAAGGTCAAGTGTCAGCTAATGATGGCCTATAATCATACTGTCCTTCACTTTATAAAATAGAATCATATTTATGATTAATAATGCACTCAATGCATCAAAATATGGATGGTATGGCAAATGCTATCCTGATCATTATTATTTATTTGAATTTTATTCAACAAAATTCTTTAGAGAGTCATTGAAAACATTATTTTAATTCTATTATACCATACCTTCTGTGAACTTCCGTCGAACGCGCCTTAATGTCTGAGACCGTGACTGTACAACAAAAACACTGATTGGCAGAGATGACTATTTTAGTCTTTTTTCCGTAACATTTTGTCTGATATAGCCATCTCTGCCAATCAGTGTTGCTATTGTACAGTCAAAGTCTCAGACTTTAAGGCTGATTCAACGTAACCGCACAACAGGTATGATATATACAAATTGATATATACAAAATGTATATAATACCCTGATTAAATATTTATTGAATTTACTTAAAAATTATAATTATATAACAAATAAAATAGAGTTCTGCAGAATATTCTTTAGGCTCTATTCATAATAGCTTTCAATATAATACTGACTGTAATAAAGAGCAATAATTTTTTAATAAAAAATGATTACTTCCGGGAATTTATTGAATGTCAGCAAAAATTTCCTATAAATCATATTTTCTGATCTAATATACGGAGAAATGAAAGAACACTCAAATATGTGGTCAACACATAAGCAAACACTCGAAAGAAATTCTAATTACGAATAAAACTCTTATGATTTATAACAGACTCATAAGTATTGGTTATAAAACTTTAGAGGAAGAAGTGATTAAGTTCTGGAAAAGTCTATTATTTATAGTTTTCACATTCATCACTGGCCAGCACAGGCATACAGAAAAGCAGATGCACCATTACCTACCTATAAGAGAGTATGAGAGATAAAAATCAATTTCAATCTAAACTCTGGTCATTCCTGTGTCTGAACTACAATATTCAACATTATGTCTCACTTTGCGTAGAATTATATTATATTCAAACAATTATTATTTACAAGGATTGAGTAAAATGTGTATCAATTAAAACATTTTTATTTATTAGACTTTCGATGGACTCATAAACTCCGGAAGAGTCGAACAATTAATTACTCGCTACAGATATAAGTTATCATGTTACTAAATATGAAATGAGTAACTCAAAATATGAATAACACATTGAAAAAAAAGTTATTATTCATCTTTTTTTTGAATATGCCTGGTTATTCTGTATTTCTTAGACTTTCGTTGTGCTTATTGTGATTAATATTCAAAAACTTCATAAATAATAATATTATTCTTTATATTCAGTCGAATAAACAAAACTAAAAGTATTAAAAGTCTAAAGAATTGATTGAATAAAACATAATGTAATAAAAAGCGACGAAAAGTCTTAATATTTTTTCGTCTCTCAATCAGGGGTCGCCAGACTTGCTCGGGCCTGGGGGGGCCAGCCTACATTTTGGTCAAAAGGGGTACAATGAATCGAATTTTTTCGGCCAAAAGTACCCCATTTTCGAGTTTTTCGCACAATTGTCGCTCCGACAGGGGGGTACTCTGAACAAATTCCAGGAGGGGTTCGACCCCCTCCTGGACCTCCCCCTCTGGCCAGGCCTGTCTCTCAATGTAATACAAGATTCAAAAAGTCTCGAATTCATAATAGGCTTACATTTTATATAATTTATGTCTAAAGCCTTAACTGCACTATAAATGCAAAGTCGACTGAATTGACTTATAATTTATTATTTATTCACTTTATTCCGAATCAATCTTCAGATGAATAAAAGAAATTCAAACATTTTCAGAGTAAAAGTGATAAATAATATACGGAATATACGGAAATATATATTATATATATATATATATATTATTTTTCATTTATCATAAAAATATGAAACTCTTTCTTGCGTTGAAAACTCAATCTTTATTATACAATGAAATATATTATGAGAACCAGAAGATTGTGGAAATAAATAAATTTAATAAAGTTTTTTGTTTTTTCATTTACTCTAAAATTCTGTACAGAATTGCTATACAGGTATGAAACGACTACTTGTATAGCAATTCTGTACAAAATTTTAGAGTAAATGCAAAAACAGAAAACATTTATTAAATTTCTGAAATGACGACAATTTTGACATATTTTGACTAAAATCCTAACTATTTTTATCTCTTGTAACAGAAATGTCTGAACAGAACAACTATTTTTAATTAAAATTAGATTGTTCAATTTAAAAAATACTCCTACTCATATTTGTACATTTTCAAAATCCTGAAAAACATTAAATATATTGAATTCTTCTCAAAATTATTCAAAAGAAAAGTTAAAGAATTTATAAAAAAATAGCAAAAATGTTGAGAATGACCCTCAAAATAGTGTTCGGGTCATAATGATGATGAATACATTCTAAGACATGAAGAATGGCTTCAAAACACTGTTTATTATTTAATAAAGAAATAAAGCCATTCCGTTGAGAACATTCATAAATTATCATTACGTATACTGAGGTTAACACAAGAATTTCATAACATTTTTAATATAAGCCATAATTAAAATGTCTCAAAAAGAGCCATGCTCCTTTCTGTACAAGAACAGTGAATGAAAATAATGTTTTGCTGCCCAGAAATCCTCCCCAACTATCACTGCCGAACACATAATTAGCATCAATGCAGGTTATTTGTTTTCAAGTAGTCAGAGTCTAATATTAATATACAATATCAATCTGTTTTCTCATTACACAATTTGACACTGGCTACTTAAAACTAGGGATGTGCAAGATCAGCCAGTCATCGGTATAGGGAGGGGTAAAATGGCGGACTTTTGGCTCAAAACCTAGGGGGGTATTAGGGGGTATTTTGAAAACAAAATGGACGAAAACTGGCATTTAAAGTCGAAAATGGCCGATTTTGACCGAATTTCGACCAAATTTAGCTTAATTTAGCACAATTTATCAATAATTCACTTAAATTAAGCTTAATTTAGTTGAATTTAAGCCGAATTTCGGTAAAAATCGGTCATTTTTGGTAAAGCAGAGCCTCAAAATGCAGGTGTTTTTGCCAAATCTCAAATTCAGGCGGGGTATTTGGTCTATACCCCCTTGCACTTCCCTACTTAAAACAAACCATTGATGTGTTAATTATGTGTTTGGCAGTGAAGAATACATAGCAGTGAGAGCTGGACAGAGATTGGGCGACAGTATGTCTTTCAATTCAAAAACTAATCTGCAAACATCTTGATTAATATTATACTGTACAAGATCAAAAATAAGATTTGGCAATATAATTGAATTACAGATATGTATATCCATGTATTTAGTTCTAGGCACTTTTAAACACCTTCGTCTGAGAAAAACCCACTTCCTTTGATTTTGATTAATATATAAAGTTACTTATGGTTGACCCTGTACTTTTTTTTAATTTTAGCTTATGGTCAGCCAATCAAAAGTTTATTTAGAAATACAAAAATATTAGTATTTGTAATATATTCTATATATTCTGATAGACTGACTATCCATACAATGGATGCACAAAATTATTTGACATTTGCTTCGATACAGATATTATGATAAGAACTTTGTTCTGCAAACAAATTCTATTAGAGATAAGTTTTATTTCTCATCCGATCTTATGTGAACACAATTGTCACTCTTTGCTGTCAATTGACAAAAGTGTTTCGTCAGATAATAGAGACTACAATTGGGTTTACGTCTAATCTATATATCTATAGATTTCCCAAAAAAATAAGAGAAAATATCTTTTTATTCTTTTATATTCTCTTCCTTTTGATGAATAAATGCCAAAATTGAAGGCGAAGTCCATCACAAATAGCGAGCGAACGAAAAAATGTGTTCTTAACCGGATTTATGGTTCACTGAATCCGATGGGAGTATAAGCAGAGTTGCGTTTTATGATCAAATCTATTATCTGATACGCTATGTGTTTGGATATAAAAATATGATTGATATTAAATATTTCAATAAAAAGATAAAGTTTTCAAATAAAAAGACACAAAAACTTTAAATCCATAAGAAATTTATGTAAAGACCAAAAGTATTGCATTAAAGGTCACATGAATTTATGTGAATCATAAAAATACACTTAATATTCAGGATAATGCTATAAAAATGGCGGAATAATTTGAATTCTATTTGACCATGGAGCTATTTATATCGCAATACATCAATTTATTTTGTTTACTAATGCTCAAGACAGATTCAATTGAATAATTTCATTGTAAGACTTGCCTCGATGTCCTGGCTAATTTTGTTTTACGTGATTCAATTATTATTGAAAAGGCAATAGACTTCGAGATTGTAATCATTAGAGAGAAATCACTCAATACTTGAGCTCTAATTCTATTAATAATTCACGAAAAGAGTTATTACAAGAATATTTTGATGTGTCTAATGCACAAGTAATATATCAATATTTAATTTGATCCGCACTTACGACAAATTGATTAAATAAATATAAGAAAATAAATGATTGAATTTTTTATAAGTTTTATTAATTTTGTGCCCGATTAGAATTAGAGTAAAATATTTTCAAATAGTTTTAGTTTATTAATTAAAAATTTTGATAGAACAAGATCATATTCTAAAATTTATGTGCCCAAGGCGAGAGAGAGAGAGAGAGAGAGAGAGAGAGAGAGAGAGAGAGAGAGAGAGAGAGAGAGAGAGAGAGAGAGAGCTTATATAAGAGCCAACTCAACGCACATTCCATTTGATTATGAAATAAAGCAAAAAATGTTGAATACAAGTGATATGAAAGTGAATGTTATATATAATACGATCAATGCGTCCAATAATTAAAGTCTTGTCAGAAATATTTCATCGAAATTCATGATTTTGTTAATTAAAAGTATAATAAAAATATCGGATATTAAGCAAACTCTTTGATATATTTCAAGCGATTAATTTAAATCGTGATAAGTGGGTGAAATTGAATGCTTGAACAAATTATATGTTCCATTATATTCTGTGTCACTTCGTCTATTTTCTTCTATAATTATAGTCAAAGTCTGAAAAACGAGTAATCCGAACGTGTCTAGCAGTCTGGTGCCAACATTAGCAAACAAAGGGAGAGTTAACACATGTGATGATCACATGATTTGAACGCTTTGTTTCAAACATTGCTTGAATACAATCCATATTTAATGGTTTAAATGTATAAATGTTTTTAAATAAAAATAATTATAAAATATTGTCCCGAATAAACTTATATTTGTCTGACAAGTAAACTATAAGTACGGATAATGTAATAAAAAAAAGTTACATTTTTTTAATGTAAACTATTTTTACATTTTCTCAAATAAAATATGATTTTACTTTTCATCTTGTTATCATTAGATATTCTGGATATTCTATTTGTTATATAAATTTGATCTTTGATACAATGATAGTTAAATTTCTTTTTCGTTATATTTCATTTTGCTACCTGATGCAATTATGTGCACATTACCATGCATAAATCTCACAGTACTTACTACATATAATCAATCTATGAGAATCTATGAAATGAAAAATACATTCGGAGTGTAAACTATTCCTACTTAAGAAAGTAGCAAGCAAGGCTTATTAAGCGCAACTGTACATAAATTTTATAATATTTTTTGTTTTTATTTTTAATGGAGAATAATATCACGTTTTGATAAGAACTTTGTTTACTGTACTGTACAGTACAATACGTGCTCAAACATAATATGCTTTTCATCCGAGTCTTTTTGGATATGAATTTCGAAATCATTTATTATAATGCGAATCATATAAAGCAAAGATTTGGAAGACAGGGTCAGTTCAGTTGGCCAGACATTTACAAACTATACTAAACTGCAAAAAGTGCCAGTTCCTATTTTTGTAGCCAAATTTTTTAATATTTTCAGATCTCGTGGAACACATCGGATGTGGGGTTATTTGGCCGGTAATCCCCTTCTGTCCGCATCCCTGGACTGAAGGCATTACGAAATTTTTATTAAAGATTTCAACGCTTTCGCTAATCTTATTGACCGACTATAAGGACATCAATTTGAGTCTACGTCTAATTACTATTGACATGAAGTGGATATTTAATAATAGTCCGGATATGTTGTGAATAGCACTCAATCACTGTCTTTATTCATACTTTGAACTGATATAACGAAATCGTTTTTTCTCTTTCATTATATCCTTTATATAAATAATAAATATTTGTTTTATATGAAGAACTGATCACTGATTCTAACATTCATTTATTTATATAATTATTTTTCTCTAATAATCAATAAATTCTGTTATATAACTGAAATTTATGTTAATTTATTTCTAATCTCATTATTCGGTCCATTAATAGGATTTTTGTCAACAAATTAATTATTAATAATAATTATAAGAATTCTCTAATCCGAACAGTCGTCCCAAAAGGGAACTGTAAGCCAAATAAAGTATACTTCACTGTCGCGCACCTTAATAGCATTAGCAGCATGACTTTTGGTGTAGGGATGACCAAGCTCAGCAAACCAACAGTCGCTGGCCAAGCAGTCGTATAAATCAGACTAGTTTTAAAAACACCCCGAAATAACTTTTTGTAAAATAACTCCAAAGTTCTTATAACCTTGTACAGTATGCGAAGAAAGTCTATGTATGAACTCGAGTCATAAGGATTATATGAGAGGATTATAATTGCAATC
>JAQIWA010001422.1:0-18555 GCA_034693305.1 Eueremaeus valkanovi | reverse complement strand
CTGAATAATAAAAAAAAATATTCTTTAATTTAATTATAATTATATACTATACATACGGATAGGCATAAAAGTCAATGTCATTTCATGAAAATTATTACTCAATATTAATCAATAAATTATGTGACTTGAGATGCTTGCCATAAGATTTGCTTCAATTTTATAATTGATTTCAAATTTATTACAGATATTATAAATTTATTCAAAAAATAGCTAAAAAAAATAAAATCCAATAAATATTGAATTTAAGCGATGAATGATTTATGCATTCAATGACTGAATTTTTATATAAGTTAAGAAAAAGTTAGCATAAAATGTATTTCCAGTGAATATTCAATGTGTATAACAAATTCAGTTATCCATAGCTACGCCACTGAACAAAGCCATCGGTGACCTCACCCTTATATGGACTGACAGTAAGTACACGTTAGTGATGTCAATGTGTGGTGGCTTTCATGCTCTCACTTAAACACATACCATACCTGACAACCGGTGCTCTAAAATTTCTAAATTGGATTTTCTGGTCTGACGAGCCTTTCCTACTCTTCATACTTTCAAACCAATGATTCCAGTCTTGTGTTCGTCAACACTAACAATAAATATCTGTTCTGTTGTCCTCTGATTCCTACAACAGATATAGCGTTTGATTCGTTTGAAAACTTAGAAATTCATTGAAAGTTTCGACAATTTTTTTGTCTCATTATTTTGGTTCAGCAATAGATTCAATGCATTTATCTTTCATTGTGTTGTTGTGTTCCAAACCATCAAACGATTACAAGTTATGCATCACTTGCCAAACAAATGGCAGTTCTGGTGCTGTTATACCATGTTATTCAATCCCTGTCCGGGGACTTATAAAAATGATCGCATTTCTCATTTCTGAGCCATATATTTGAGAGCCAATGCCTTTTTGACGTAGATATTAATGAGCGTCGATTGTGGCCATAAAGACGTATATTATATATTACTTATATGTTTGGGAGAGAGAGAGAGAGAGAGAGAGAGAGAGAGAGAGAGAGAGAGAGAGAGATCACCTCTTTGTGAAATCAGATTGAAGTGTTCGCCGGCGGCAGAGATGAGAGCAAAGAAAAGGAGAATTTTATTCATTTGTAGCGATCGTTAAGCTCTACTATTATATGATTTCTCGCACTCTCTCTATACATCTCTTCTCTCTATCTTTTATCATAACTTCTATAATATTAGAGCGTTTAATATGAGTCGTTTGGCTCTCATATTCCACAACTTTATTATTTGTTCCGATCCTCAGCTGGACTTTTATGGGCTCTACTATTGATCATAAGAGAGAGGGCTCTAAATCGCTAAACTATTCCACAGCTTCTCTAATAAATACTCCCATTTCTAAATGCATTTATGCATTTTTGTTGCTCTCTCTCTCTCCTCCCTTTCCCTCTCCTCATCCTCTTCTCCATCATCTCCAGCGCCACTCTCTTTCTTATAGTGATTGCATTCAATTTGAGTGTTGCTATAAGTTTGTGGGCATCACTGCCTATGCCTACTGTATAACTAGGAGAACATTAGAGACGGCACAGTTCAAGCTTTTATCATTTCCATCTCATATTTTGCTCTGAATTATTATATCTTATAACGCAAATACCAGTAAGTATTTAATATATGTGGCAAACAATAACTTATAGCCATTTATTCCTTTATGGATCCGCTATTAAACATAACTTATATTCAACACAAAACACAATTCTTGTCTTAAATATGGAAAAAGAGAAGAAAATTCTCGCTTAAAATCTGCGCTAATATTATATAACTTGAATTCAACTCATATACAACTAATATTAAATATAACTAATGTGTAAAAATTAATACCAAGAATAAAGTTTTGGGAATCAGGGCTAGAATTAAATCTAATAATAAAACATAAGCCGTATTACCCAAACGAAAAGCTTTAATATAACGATCATTTTTATTGCATTTTTCACTCTATAACTAATAAAATTCAATTACTTTTCCCTTTTTTCTGCACTAATACGACAAACATTAAACAGATTTTGACATTTTTATATGCCATCCGTATTATAAGTATTAATAAATAGCAGTATATCATCGAAATTAAAATTAATTTTTATCGATAATTCTCTGTCAGTCACTCTGTGTTCACGAAAATTCAATGTACGGCTCATTGTTTTGCAATTTAGTTACAGTGAAAATGCTGTCAAAAAACTAATGCCATTTAATATGAATGAGAGTTACATTACTTTTTTGCTGCCTATGTATGCGATCACTTGAAGTTGTATTTAATATATTTGAATGTTTGCAATGTATGAGCTTTCATATCGTATCGGCACAACTGATATGACGGTTCACTTCTTTGGATATGTGACAGAATCTAAATCAGATAAAAGGACGGACTGTTGGAGCGAGAGTTTGATTGTATGAGCAATGGATTTGTGAACGAAGTCATAACCAGAATATTATTCTCTGCTCTCAGAGAAGAGTTTATGAAAATACTTGTCACGTTTGGAGAGAGCAGATCACTAAGCCATGCATACCAGACCATATTTTCAAACAAAATACTGTATATATACAGTATATACAAACAGATATGAACTAAAAGTAGTTTTCATTTTTTGTTATCCTTAACATCGATTGCATAGCATTAAAGAAGATGTGCATAAAGTGAATGTTAAATATAATACATATCGCCTGAACAGTGAATATATTTATATTAATTTTTCCTCTCCTTTAAGTAGAAAACTGGTAAACGAGTGAACGCATGATTAGACTCATACATGTTATGCAATGTCTATACATTTGTGGATGAAATTAAAAAATTTTGAACACTTGAACATTTCACACATCGCTTAGTTTGCTATTTATATATATTTTTCAAGTGGTGCCGGGTATTAAAAATGAAGTATAAGAAACTAAACTCATCTCTAAAACTCCAATCATAAGTGCAAAGTGTATCTCATCCTTCTCTGAGCACTGGAGGGCTGAAAATGTAGTTAAGATAAAATTTTTAACACTAAAGTGTAGAACAATATTCGATAAAAATATTTCATCTCTTTTGATCTCATCTCGTCTTTCATTACTTGTATTAATATTTTGTTCGTTATATAAAATTTCTTTTGATTTTTATTTTTGATTTGCTTTTAGAGTAAATTTTTTTCTCCTTTTCCTTATTCTGAATACAGACTACTATTATCTTTAATTTGAGAATCTTTTACTCCACTCAAGAATTTTCATATAAAAGCGAATAAAAATGTCTAAGACTTGAGATGAGATGCCTTTCTATATATTAATATATATTATATCGAAAATTGAAAAAATAAAATTTTTTAGTGATTCTGTTCTACAATGCATTTTAGTTATAAAAATATACATTTTGACTATTACTGGTATAGCTCTTAAAACTGGTAGTTCAATAGACTCTCATTTCCTCAGAATAAAAATGTAATTTATTTTTTCTACTCTTTCTTTCATTTTCTTCTCCTTTTATGTTATACTACAACAGAATAGAAGCAAAAAAGTAATACAATCTTATAGTTTAGGAAAGAGAGAGAATAAAAGCCATAAGAATTGTGTTAAAAATAGCAGAAAAACTTGAGCTAATAATCTATCTAACAGTGCAACAAAAATGCTAGACTACAAGTGCCAGTGTATGAAAAATAAAGCAAAGAGAAGGAATCAAACAATCAAAATGCGTTATTCGTCCAAAAATAAAATTTTACGATTGAATGCACGAAATGTTTTAATAATATGTGTCCGACAAATAGCGAGAGAGAAAAAATGTCTTTAGATTTATATACAAGGCTTTAGTGACAAATATTAGGTGCGATCTGATGTGAAATTAATGCCCAGAAGGGGTTTCCAATCATTAGATACAGAGCTGAAGACGGCTTAATATTTTTGGTGATCCATAAGTAGAAATATATGAATGACTGACAAAGTAGTGCACAAAGTGTTTGCTTTACAAACAAATATTTGGCTTCTTTTGCACACTCACTGACTTATTACTAGACTATTCGCGCCAATCAGCTCATATACTGTACTGTACTCTCTATACTGTATTGGCTATGGATTGAAGTCGACGTCTATCCTCCCTCTCCTACACTGTATGTCTCAAAAACAGTGAACTACCAGAACGTGCGATGTATTGGAGATGAGCTTAAGCTCGAAGAAGTCACTGTCATATTGAAGGGCCAAACGTTTGCTAAAATCTATCTCTTATTTGCCTCTCGGGTCTGAACCCAATGTTTTCACTCTATCTCTGCTCTGTTTGAGCTTCTGTTCCATCAGTTGTAAAGATAAAGCAGAAAATTCTTCTGTGAAGTCGTGATTATTCAGTAGTCAATAGTCAGTAGTCATCTGTTTATGCAATACATGTCTTCTATGTCTTTTGCATTCACTATAATCTCCACAGACTTCCAGGTTATGCACTCTGTTCTGTACACTCGACCGTATATATGGCCAGTTGTTCACTCATTCAGATTGTTGTCTAGCATTGACATGTAGATCGACCACTGCTACCACTGCACCCTCACTACCATCTCATTTCATCTCAGCTGCACTTTTGCATTGTATGACTCATAATAGGAATTAGACTCAGTTTTTCCAAACAGCTCGCTCTCTAACGTAAAAGCCTCAGCCCTACTACCAGTGCTTGGCTACCACTTTAATGTTATTGAAAACGGGCTGACTCTTAGTCGAAGATGAGATGATCACTACTGACTCGTAGTGTATATATGTATGTATGCGCTCATAGAGATGAGGAACACTTCATATATCATTGTTAGGAGAGATTGCTTTAGAGATGAACTGATAGTTCGGACGCGTTATTAAATTTAGGCCAATCTATGGCCATATATAACACGCAAACAATACCAGAGACAGTAATCTGTTTCCATGTTTTTGCACCTACTATTCAAGTGCGGACTCCATTAGAAGCCATTAATAAGAGAGTGAAATATAAGTTATTTTGTTTTGCTTAAGGGAAGGATATGACTGCCCTCTCAATAATTTAGTAACTGATTGAGCAACTCGTCCGCAACAGACCAGCGATGATAAGGATTCTGGCGTTTATTGTATGGAAAGCAAACACATATCCGAAGAGCGGATTCTGGTTTCCTCTCTATATTCTGTTCGAGCACTGACTGACTGGCGAGTCGTCTTACGGTCAGATGACTGGAGAGGAACAGTAGTATTTGAGGTACAGTAGAGCACAATCATAAGCCACAGTGCAAATAACGCAAAACTTTGTGCTCAAACAAATAAGTACAGTACGGCTGACTAAGTCCTCAAGTGCTCCACAATACCAGTGCTCTCTACTCTGCCAGTGCATACTCGCTATCTATCACAGAGAACTGCCCAATGCAGCCATTGTGTCAGTTAAATGCTCAGAGTTTGTGACTCCCTTTCCATCATCTTTACTGATACAATATAACCAGTACATCCCAGCGCCGGAATAATCACCCTTTGCTTCCCAGCACTGACTGACAAATCTATTGTTGATCACAAAAACACTTCAATTCGAGTCTCAGCTGTGTATTGCATGTGAGCCCCAAAATAGAGCAGAGAAGCCAACCGGTGCTCAATCAATACAATCTCTGATTATTTTTGAATAACTTATTATTTGAATCATTATTATTCATCTAAATATAGTTAAGTTCTTGCTATCTCTGTCTGCAACTGCACTCTTGACTGGACATAAAGTAGTGGAACAGTAGAGTAGAGCTGATAATAAATGGATAGTTTGTTATTCAGAAAGCAATTCATTCATTTCAGCCGTTTTTATTGATTTTCGTATATATTTGGAGAGAAATAAGGATTGGATATAACTATTGGTTGAGAGCATCAATAATACTTAAGACGGATGCTATCATACTTAAACTGACAGCAATGCCATAACTGTGCCATATATTTGATAAGCATTGCATCAGAGTTTCACCAATTCTAAAGAGGCTTTTCTTCTGAGTGCCTGTGCCTCAGATGTTCTCCTCTTCCACTACTATCCTATGTATATATTTATATATCTTTGAATGGAGTGACGCTTCAAATGGTTTGGTGCGGTTAGAGAGTAATGTAGGTTCAGATCAGTTGAATATACACTTGAGTTGTACTGTACGTACTGTACACTACTGTATGGTATATGCATTGAACAGATAGTATAGACCAGCGATTCATTCGCTTCAATTGTATTGGATTCGCATTGGAATTGGAAATGTGTTGAACAGAACAGAATAGTTTGGGGCAAATCTGATCGTACGTCTGCTTTATATGCCAGAAGGCCTGGCATCTATTTCCACATCTATTCCTTTTTCTATGAGTGTTTACTTTACTTTTAGTGATATTCTGATTTTCACATAAGGTTTTTGGCTTTGATTTTTGCGTCTCTTATTTTTTTTTCATTTCCTCTTTTCGTTTCCAAAATTGGTTTACATTCACTTCGATAGCAGTGTTAAGAAAATTCCTATTTTTATGCTTTCCTTTGCTTTGCTTTATAACCAAAATATATTATTATTATTCCAATACCTGAGCAAAAAGTTCTATTGAAATAAAGTTTAAACCATAGGGAGGCTAACACTTTAATTCGTTTTTTGAGCATGACAATTTAATAGCGTTGCCTTTATTCTGCTTTCCCTGTATTTTATATGTATATAAAAAGCATTCATTGATTTTCATTTATGAATCACTTGTTTTTCCAATACTTTAATGACTGTTTAGATTTAAGAATTTGTGTTATATTTTTTTATATCATTTTTGATTGTCGTTTGGTTTCACTTTTGAAAAGTCAAACCTATTGTTAGCTATCGTTGGGTAGAGAACACTAAACCTATTAATACTATACCTTTCGCTGACTTTTTTTCTTCGACACAATTTCCTGTGAATTCTAAACCATTGATTTGTTGGTCTCTTTTATTAAACTAATGGTTAAGAATAGGGTTTGGTATACATTATTGCTGTTCCTAATAAATGAATGGTTTGTGTGTCTGTATATTATAGACGACTAGAGTTGGGAGAGAGAGAGAGAGAGAGAGAGAGAGAGAGAGAGAGAGAGAGAGAGAGAGAGAAAAGTGATAACAAAAAACAAAGTATACAATCTATTGGCGTATTCCTGGGCTCTGTTTTGATTGTGGCGCCGGCAGTGAAGCAAAATATACCTAATAGTTCTCATGAGATCTGATGCATTCATTGCACTTATTTCTAATTAGATTTCTCACACTTTTCTCTCTTACGATAGACACCAAAACCCATCAGAAGAATAAGTCAAATGATTGTCAATGCAAACGGCGTTTCTGCAGACATCATGCAATTCGCACAGTTAGGCTCCAATGAGATTCTTTAGCCATTGAACACTACTGTTCTGTGATTAAGGAACTGAAACTTTCATGTCATATATGTGTGTATTAAACCACCATGGTGATGAAACTTTCCAAAAACTAGTCATTATGTTTATCAGTAAATTTCATTGAATGCATCGAAAGTTTCATTATTTAAAACCGTTTTCTCTGCACATCGTTTGTGAGTCACTATAATTCTGAGTCACATTAGCCCTGATGTCCAAAACACTATCGGAATAATTATGATTTCATAACAACTAAACCTTATTTAGAATCAGAAAATAATTTTCTCTAAAATCTATTCAATTGAAGCATTCATTCAATTTTTTCTACTCTATTGGACTACAAATATCTTTATTGAATAAAAACTTATATTTTCGTTCATTTTTCGCTTAAGTATTAAATCAAATATTTATTTTGCAAATACGGCGCGACATGAAATTAAATGAGTTATTCACTTATCCAGAGTATTGACCAGTGATATTTTTAGTCACATCCGATTTGGAATTACTTAAATCTATTTATTTTATTTATCCCTCAATTATTTGACACCGAAAGCAATCCATTTCCAGTCAACACAACATTATTTTACTTTACAATCAATTTATAAATGCATTAAATTCTAATTTGAGCTCATTTTATGCCTAAAGTTTTTAACAAGATAATATTGTTTCGTATGAATATCTAACCATGACAATTTGAATTAAACTTACTTTCCGCATCTCTGGTTCAGAACTAATCCCAATATAATATATTTTATACGAGCGCTCAGTAATGAAAAAGTGTATAAAATATTGGAATAAATTATTATAAGTTTTACATAAAATATAAATTTGAAATAAAAAGCAGAAAACAAATAAAAAAAGAGATAAAACTATTATTTATGAAAAATATATTATAATATTAGAGACCTGTAGTGAAAATATGAGAAATAAGTTGTATTTTCATATAAAATCATTATTCATTCCGATATAACACACAGTAATAAATAAATCTCTTGATTATCATATTTTTGGTCATTTATTTTAAATAAATTAATATAAATAATAAATTATAATAAAATATTTTCCAAAAGAATATAAGAATTTTTATATCAAATAAAATATATTTAATTTCAGATTCAAAATGTGAAAGTAGTTTATTTGTAAAGATATTTCTTAAATTTTATTATATATATTCTTAGAGTTTATTTCTTGTAGTGCACAATACAAATAGACCAGAGCCTAGAATTGGCTTCTTTGTACTCTAGTCTAGTGTAGAATATTCTGTGTATACACTATAAGAATAACAATCGATCAGGATTTGAAAGACAGACCATTTTTAAAATAATCCCTTTGACTGGAAAATGGCTAAGTTTTGACGATTAGAAGCACACAAGCAGTCGAGTCCACACAAATATCGGATAAATTTTATAATTTATTACTCGTCTGTACTTTACTGTAGAACTGTATATACAGTACAGTAAATACAGAATATAAGAGAAGAAAAAAAATAGGAATAAAATGAGAAGACGTTAGACTTCAGTCTCTATTTTACGGTACTCTACACTCACTATCAGTGCCAGCACTTGAAAGCGGATTAATTCTCAATTTTTCTAATATAATACTTAAAAGCGTATGAGTTGTCATAGTTTTTAGATTCTTCTCCTTCTCTATACTTTTTTGAGCCCAGAAATGCTTTGATAGCAAAAAAATCTTTTTGAAGTACTTTTTCGAAGTAATGTATTGAGAATTAAATTATAATATGGGTTAAGATTTTTTCAGTGCATGCTTTGGTCGGATTGCTGTCTATATTGTGTTCTGTAATCTTTGCCGCCAAACAAAACCACAAAAGCGTTCAATTTTTAGCCACTTTTTTACACTTATGTGTTATTTCTCTGATATTGACTATAATATAGTTCTGACTGATGTTTGAAGAATATACTGAATATTTAAGTTATAAAACTCACTCCTCTTCTAATACTTAATATAACAATACTGGCAAAAGGCATAGCACTCGGGTATACACACTTTGATGCACAGATAGATCTTTTTTTCAAAAGACTGTGTGTGTTAACACATTTTTCAAAGATTAAATTTTTGTGCTTAAAGTGGAAACGTTTGTCGGTTTTGGGGTTTTAGCACTCAATAAGAGGATAAAAATGTAAACAAAACAAAAAAGTTCTGATGAAAAGTGATATACAGCTCAACCAGTATTGTATTGGCATTCCTCGTCTGTTTCCATAAAAGTTTAATATAATTCTCTATTATTTTTAATTAAAAATTCTGCTGAAATATAGTCTTCAATCCCTCGACAATTGTCTAATAAATGCAGAATTTATTTAAAATACAAGAATTTCTACTCCAGAATATTCTTGACATAACATTGATATATAATAAAAGCGAACAACAATTCTATTATAAATCCTATTCTCTTATATATGACTTTCAAAATTCAATTTATTATTTCAATTAAGTCTTTGATATTTAATATGATTTCCATTCATGCAAATAGAGAAAGCCTTTTAAAAAACATAGGTTTGCCTCTAAAGTCAATGCAAATTCAATTTGATTTTTTCAGTTTTTTATTTAATTTTTTTCCGCTCGACTGCAAAAAGAATTTCTGAAAGATTAGTTGATTCTCAGTGCAGAGAAATTGCATTGAAATTCATTGATGTTTAAGCGATTCAATACAGAAAATAGAATAACCAGACGTTTGAATAGCTTTGAATACTTTGTTTTTAAGTTAAATAAATTGAATGATTGAATGCATTCTTACGACTCAATTCACTCGCTCTCATACAGACAACAGAATACAGAGAATACATATAATTCTCATTTATTTATTGTTTCAAATATTAATTATTTAAACAAAAATATAAATAGGAATCGCATCAAACCGTAAATATAATGAAATAATTGTTTGGAAAACAGACTTAAAACTAAACCTCTCATTGAATTCGGAGCACCACATTGAAAAGCAGATTAAGTTGAATGAACAAGGTCCATTATAAACATTAATAAATTCAAATTCAAATACTGATAGACTCGTATAAAAGTATGCAATAAAACCAATGATAAGCTATTTTTGTTTTGCACTCTTTTCCACATTTTCGCTGCCATTCCCTAAATATTGTAATTCTGGAAACATTGTTGGCATTGAAAGCACTGAAGGCATTGAAGGCATTGATGGCATTCTGTGCTTAAGAAATGTGTTCGACGACATTGTTTGGTCAAACATTGGATGATTGAACATATTATAGACATTATAGTCGAAACGGTAACACAACAGTGGAGGCCGTCATAAGTTATTTTCTCGTCATTTCCGATACAGTGAACACTGGCATCTGCTCTATTTCCGTATGGAATATAGTAAAGCGCTAGTTGTGTACTACTGGCCCGAAGCCCAATGGCCTCAGCGTGTGCTAAGAAGAGCGCAAATAATGCATTAATACGATCGACGCTTTAATGATGTAATCCTGCGATCGACTCAATACTCTGTACAGACTGTACAGACTGTAGTGCACAGAGAGTATAGCAGATCATAGAGTGTTCAGAGAGTCAGAGAGTAGAGAGAGTAATAGCAAAGTCTATGAGACTATGGGTTTATGAGTGAAGAGAATGTGTAAATTCACTTCACATAAGGTTATTGATGTGCAATACATGTATTGCTATTATATGATAAGGCCGTACATCCAAAGCGACTGACAGTTTGACATTCGACCAGCTCTTGGCGTATGTATGTATGTGTGTGGGGGTAGTGGTGGGTAGTCACTCATTGTATCCTTCGTGCTTGTTATGCCAGTGCAGACACACTCTCCTATGTATTAATATAATGGTGTGAACTATGCTTTTCAGTTCACAGACTCTTTTGGCGTATGTTCTAGAGATTGAATGAATGTTCTGAACGATAGTTCACGTAATATACAGTATAACTGAAAATTGTGTTGAAAAATATCTTCATTTTTGGACGCCTTTTGTTGTTGGCATTAAAGCGTTTAGAATATATATTCTGTATATTCACAGCAATAGTTGTTTGTATACAATAGAGTTGTAATCAATAGATGAAAAAACGTGACTCCGGTCTCAAAAGTTAAACTCTGTATTAGATCTAACATTGTTTGAGAAGAACAAGACTAACCAACTATAAGTGAAATTGAAAGCACTCTCCAAAAACCATTTCCACTGGACTGACACATAAATAGACTACCATTTCTGCTACAAATGCTTATACTTTTATTTTTGTTCAGACCTTTATTTCACTTTAGTTTCTCTCTTAAACTCAATCAAACAAACGACTCGATTCACATCTGAAAAAAATTCTTTTAAATTATTATTTCTTTACTTTACTAACAATTTGTGTGAATGAAAATCAAATAAGAAATACAAGTAAAACGACACTGTCGTGTGTGACCCGACCGCAGTGTCATAACCTGTGCATCAAATGAGAAGAAGAAGATATAAAATATATAACACATAATAGTATCGATCGATTAAAGAACACGTTTTTGATATTTTTGTTGTGAAAAAGCATTACATTTATTGTAAGAGAAAAAGAGATAAATTACAAAAAATGCTCTTAAAATACTCTCTGTCTTCCCTCGCACTGCACTGGGAGGGGTAGGGGAGAGAGACTTCTTAAAGTATAATCCAGTTTTTATGGTAAGAAAAAGGAAAAGGTATAAAAGGTAGCACTGGTAGCACTGTTAGGATGTTTCACTTGTCGCTGGGGTTGAATCGACTCCCAAGAGTGACATTTATATTGCATTCATTCCTATTCTCTTTTTCTTACATTTGTAGAGTCGATGTTAGCGCCGGCAGTAAAGTATATCTCTTAAGAAAACTAGTGAAACACATCTCACCATCTCTTCTACTACTGATACTAATTCTAATGCTGTGCCAAAAGTGTTCTGAGAGTTAGTCCTTCTTTTTGTTGATGAAAATACAGAGTATATTACAGAGAGTTAGAGATGAGAACTAAGAATAATAGTAAAGCGAAGCAAATATTTTCAGTTGTGATACAAATACTAACACTTGAATGCAGTTATGATTATCACTACTAAAAGTGATTGAAAGGCAGCAGTCATTCAATCTTTGCTAATCTCACTGAAAGTTTTTCCTTTTCTTATTCCTCTTCCATACGGATGAGTACTATTACTATTATATACTATTACTGCGATCTTTCCTCTCTATCTCTCTGTTATCTTCAGTTCACAAATTGTTTTTTCACACATTTATAGCTTATATCTAATTGTATATGTATTCCTGAACTGTCTGTTTGTCAACCTCTTCAGCAATATTTGAGAAGCCTTGAGCTCAAGATAGATTTTTTATTATTTTTATTGTTCAGACGAACTCAAAAGTACTCATAACATAGAAAAAACTCGTTTCTTATATTGAAAATACTAGTATTTGAAGCACAATATGTCTACAATTTGTTTGTAAGGAATGTTTAAGTTTTATATTTCTGCTGACAAACGCTCTTATTATTTGAAGAATTTCTTTCCGTATTATTAAATCAAATTATTAGGTATTAATGTTTTGCTTCAAAAAGAAAACTCTTATTCTCTATAATTATCGCTTTATTTTATACAATAAGTCATTAATTATAGTCTAAAAAGTTTTTTCTAATCAATTTTGTATTGATTTGAAGTAATAATTATTTTATGAGCTTTTAGTTATTCAGCAATAATTGGCAGCAATTTTATCAATAGATCTAATTTTATTTGATTTCTCAGACTATCAATCAAAGTCTGTTGGCTTTAATTGAACGCTTAATTAATTTCCTTTCAATGCATTTCAAGCCAGACCAATTTAAGATGGATCAGAAGGAGACAAGTTCTTATCATTCTCTATAAAGTTGTTTCCAATACATCTGTATCTCATTTATATTTGATTAGATTTAATTTGAAAAGTACCTGTGCACTAAACATGACTGTGAGGATATTAACTTGATTAGGACTTCATCGATGAACTTTCAAAGCTATAAAATCAGTTAATTTTCTCTACGATTTCCGATTAATTCTGATATATAAAAGTTTATTATAGTTTTGCTCTTTTTTTTATAGCTATTGGGTATCCAAGTCGTCAGACTGTATATTGAATGCAATTAATTAGATGTGAAAATAGAGAAACTCTAATGGTTTGCACTAATTGTTTGGATAAATATTCAATTTTGGTTTGGCTTTGATTGCATTTCTTACTTAATTAAAAGAATAAATAAATTTTAATTCAAATATATATTGAAATATTCGTTCACTTCATTAGAGAAGAGAGTGTTTCGGGCCTTAAGTGTAATCAAAACTCTGTCTATAATTGAATTTATGGTAAATAATAAGTACTGTGAATGCAATGGCAATAATGGGAAACTATTTGCTGGATATATGACGGGAAATGAGTCCATAATTTAATTAATATTTAAATTCAAAGGTATTTTTCATGTATGGACTCACTTTTGACGTCAATTAATTACTTAACAAATTATATTTAAAACTTTTTGAGGCAGAGATTTCTACCGAATTTTGTGCTTCAGTTAACTTAATTTATAATATAATTCACATCAAATATAATTAATTGGATGACAATATAAAGCAGAAAAATATTTGTTTATCGAATCTGAATCGGAATCTAAACTTTTGAAACTAAAATACAGACAAATATTCCAGTTATTCAGCTATTAATTAAAGAGTTATTAACACATTTAAGCACAGAATCTGAGCTAATATTTGAAAAGCATTTCTATCAAAACCTCAAACAAAATAGAAAAAAAAAGATTTAAATTCAACTCTAATTTCATAGAATCCAAACATTTTATAAAAGAGGGGATAATTTAATATTGAATAATAACATATAATAAATAATAATCTTTTATGGTTTTGGCATTCATTATAACATTTTTCTCTTCTCATCCATTGTTCTCATCTTAACTGCTATCGAATTACTAGTTATTTAGGCGGAGAGTCAGAGGGTCTGAGAAGACGTTGAAAAACTGGTAATTCTATACCAAAATTGAAATAAAAAAAATATATTATTATAATAGAAGAAGAAGAATGAGTGCACACAGAGTGCACACACTTTCATATAATAATATTATACATAATAGCAGCCATTATTACGTTATCGGATTGCATATAAAAATTGGAAACTTTTTTATAAGTTTTACTTTACTTTAACTTTACATTAATTTTATGTATAGTGAGTGCAAAAGGCATTCATTCCTATCCATAAACACATTCTCTGCTCTCTATTCACTCGCTTTTTATTCAATACTTTTTATTCTCTCTATTTTTAATGTATAATAAAGTATTGAATTTTCATTGAAATCTTTTACACTCCGGAACCTAAAGTCACTCTAAAAGTCTGAATTGTA
The DNA here is from genome assembly GCA_034693305.1 of Eueremaeus valkanovi. NCBI lineage: Eukaryota > Metazoa > Arthropoda > Arachnida > Sarcoptiformes > Eremaeidae > Eueremaeus > Eueremaeus valkanovi. Next base: position 3,898 of record JAQIWA010001422.1, on the reverse strand, counting down.
TTCTTAGCCCCGAATGTATGTGCAATAGACTGTAATACCAAAGCTTTTTTTCAAAGAAAGTTTACTATACTTTTCAAACTATTATTGGCTTTAATTTTGTTAAAGTTCTAGATTTGTATCTCAGATAGGGTTACGATTCAATCGATGTAATCATCTCTACGTTATCTCTCAATAGGATTAGTGCCAGCGCTAAGAGTTTTAGTTTAATACTGTCTTTCGATACCATTATATTAGTTGAATGGATAGTCAATATATCAGATAAATATAGACTAACTTTCATTCTTTTGTATAATTTTGCGATTCTTTCTCTGCATTGAATCGCTTTATTCAAGAATTTTATTTTATTCATTGGATTTTTTGTTCATTCAATCCATTCTTATTTAAATTTATATATTTTTTTCTTATTTTTATTGAAAACTTCATGAATGTTAAGTGCATTCAATTGCATACAAGTATTCATCGATTATTCATTAAAAAAAATTTACTCTGAAATTCACAGAATATCAACTAAACTAATGTATACTAAATATATTTTCTGAATATTTCTATACTTTTTAATTAATGGCAAAATTTTACGTAACATTAAAGGCTATGTTTAGTTATGTTTAAATTTTCTAGTATTTGAAAACTAAATTATTATTATTCTGATAGTAGAGTGCATTTGAAAAGACTGAACATAACATATAAATATTTGTGTCCAGAAATATCTATTACAGTAATAATACATTAATTTTTATATATGCTCGAGCTATCATTTCATACGGAAATATCATAACAAACACAGAGTATTAGTGTTAAGTGAAATGAAAGGCTATAAATATAAGAGATTTTTATATTGCATTCTGTGCTCACATTTATATATACTGCCGAATCATATGAATGAAAATTCTGCAAAACTTCAAAACTCATATTTTATATATGAATAGCAAATAGGAATAAAGCAAATAAATTCTCTCTCTATTCGTGAATATGATGTGCAAAAAGTCGTATTAATATTAATTTTTATTCTTGTAATACAATTCTCTATATATTAATATTTCACTGAATATATTATTTGAGAAAATCTTTACTTAATTAAAGAGTTTGAGCGCAAGAACTAAATAGTTGTGCAAATAAGGAGACAAATGAGAAGTTTGATTAACAATTCAATAATATAAGAGAATTATATGAAAAGGCTATGAAAGGAGAGAATTGTTTTCTCTGTATTGTGTTGTCTCTGTCTGTGAGTAATGTTCAGACAATTTAGTTTGGATTTTCTCTACCATTCTTTGGATTCTATGGTTTTGTTCACTCACTCTCTGCTCCGGTTCAGTCTCTTATTGGTAGCCATGATAATAGCATTGATAGGGTTAACCGATATATGACTGTGCGAACAGTCTGTATCTGCAAATAGTTGTTGACAAATACGCTTTCGATGTAATGCCGAACACAATTCTGGTCTCACTCTTGTCTTCTATGGCTAGATATGAGACAATAGAGTAAAAAGAATACAATACAAGTGTATTAGAAGTAGACATTCAGTTCACTACTATTCTGTTGTCTTGTGTCTGAAATCTGTTGTAATAAAGTTGTGCTTATCTATAGACTAAACACTTTTATTATCTCAACGTTTAGTCAAATAAATGCTGTGAAGAAACTCAATATAAACTCGCAGTTTGTGTCTCACTATTGCTGTCATTGAGTTGCGGTCAACACAAACACTCTTTACTCTTAACTATTTATTTGATATTGTCTTTTGTGTACGAGTAAGACATTTGACGTCTCAGCCCACGTCTGTGTCCACAATATATACTGTATTATAAATGTTAAGAACAAAACACGGCTCCGAAACCTAACTGTGCATCGAAAACAACTTTCTCTTCGATCCATTCACTCATTTTACGTGTAATTCATATATTTGATGAAATTTTAGCCTAACTGAGCAGTCGGTATGACTGATGACCACTTGATGACTATGTGTGTGGTTTGCAGCCAAATAATAAAGTCAGTCATAGTCTCCGCTAATATACTCTCCGTTCTCTCCACTACTAACTCAATAACTAGTCGTAAGTTTAGTTCCTTTACTGCACTCGCAGTCAGTCTATGCTATGATATTTGGTGTCATCTCTGGCCTCGTCTCTCATACAGCCAACGACGCGATGCCTTTCAAGTCAGCGGTTGGTAATGAAAAGTTATTATGCATTCCCTTCTCATATAAGAACTTTTGCATGTTTTTCAAATCTACTGCTAATAGTTGTTGTGTTTCGGAGATTCCAATATTGATCTTCATTTCCATTCAGAGGATATATGTATCCCATCTGTATATGAATAGCAATATTTTAAGTAATTTTTTGTTCAGTATATATATATATATTTCTCTGCATTCATTCATTGCATACAATTATTCTAAAAAATGCTTTTACTTTTATTAATATTATTTACATTCACTCTAATAATGTTGGCTATAATTTCAAAGAGAATATTAACACTGAAGTAAATGCATTTCATTTGCATTTTCAAAAACATTTATATATTTTATTATTTTATTTTTTTGCTCTTTTTATCCATAATTTTATTCGACTGTTTGGAAGCAAACAATGGCTTTAATATAATCTAATGTTTGCTTTCGTATTATTATTCACTTTTGATTTATTAATAAAAAAAATAAAACTTTTTTCAATTCTAAGTTAAAATTATTTTCACAATAGAGAAGAGAGAAAAAATGTGGCTAACCATCAATTTAATTGATTGCGATTTGTTCTCATACCTCCTCTGGGTTTTATGATCCAAACCCTCCCAATCATCCGATTTAGAAAATAATTTATAAAACACTGTAATAGAGAGAAAAATGGGAGAGAAGTAAAAAAAATTGAAACATTTTATACTTATTTTAAAACATTGTTTATTTAGATATAATAATCAAAAGAAAAATATTTTCTTTTCCAAAAATAAAAGTTTATTTTTCTTCACTTAATCTGTTGTATATTTTTCTGACACTTGACTTCATAACAACAGAATATATATAAAGAGAGAATTAGTAGAGCCGAGCACTGGAAGTGCGATTCCCATTCCTCTCCAAAGGCCACCAAGGCAGATAACGTGAATATAAAAAATATTCCGAATATTTTAGTTATGTTTGACCCAAAACGAATTGCATACAGCCTTTAGCCCTAATCTTAGGCCTGTATTGCTAGGTATGGGCTGTGTATTGCTTCCTCTGCTCTCATGTCTACTCTAAATGCCTGTTAATCTCTTCTCTCTCACAACAAACTCTCAGTCATAGCTATTTCGGGTATGGCTTTCGTATGGCTTTCGTATGGCTTTCACATAATTTTCAGTACAGTAGACGTGTTTCTGACAGTAATCATTTTGCTCCAGTGTTCATATGCACTGTGCATTCATACAAGTCCTCTACGTTCTGTATTACTAGAAGGCAAAGGAAGGCCATAATGTAGTAAATGCGTTCCCTAGTCAGCCTGAGTGCACAGGCAGAATCTCCCCTCAATTTGGCTCAGATACACCCATTTTTTAGATTTTTTTTTCTCTACACAAAAAACTTTTCCCAAAGTTAAGGCAATCACTCGATGGGTATCATTACATCCTAAAACCTGGTGGTCTGTTCAATCGGTGCTCTTTCTCTCTTCTCCTACCAGTGCCTTGTGGTGGTGCCCTTTCATTTGATTGTGTGTGTGCTTTGAGCTCATTATTAGTCAATATATTAAGAGGCGTTCGTTTGCCAACTATTTATTTATACTTCACTCTAAAGTATTATTTTATTTTCCAAAAAGTATTTTTTCTTCTCTTCTATTATATTATACAGTATTTGCAAACAATTTATTTAAATTATTAACAATTTTTCATATATTAATTCAATAAAATGTTAGATTAAATCGCGTATAAAATTAATTATTTTTCTCTC
>JAQIWA010001421.1:0-18559 GCA_034693305.1 Eueremaeus valkanovi | reverse complement strand
GATTCTATCCGTCTTCTCGACGCCATTGCATCGGAATAATACAGTGTTTCGCAGATCATACAAAAGCTCTTCCTCAGTCGCGCCGGCGTCTGGGTCGGGCGCTTCCTCAGTCGCGCCGGCGTCTATATCGGGCGCTCCACACAGACCTATCACATCATAGGAGGGGTTGTCTTTGTCCACAATACAGTCCACTCGTATCCATATCATGAATTCGTTCTCTCCGTTCGCATTCATAGGATAGTAGAAACACATGAGCAGTACATTCGTTGGAAAGGCATGGATATCAAAAGCATAATCTGAAATGAGCGAGGTGACTGCAAACTGCCCAGGATGCGTAACATATCTACGAGTATCCTCTTGAGCCTGTTCTGCAGTCTGGCCAGAGTCGACCAGAGCCAAGCAGACTCCCCGGCCATATTCGGCCAAATTGTGCACTTCATCTAATCGTATGGGCTCGATGTCATACTGACCAGGGCGATCTCTGTCAAAGCCTTCTGCAAAGGCCTTCTCATCAGTGTACCGGTCAAATTTCTTTCTGTCCCTCAGTTCTATAAAAGTTCTCCATTTAGCCCAACCCACCACCGGATACACAGTGTCCGTGTAATTCCTTTCCCCATATCTCAACTGTTTGTCGAGTAATTCAATAATTCTGTGTCGGAATAGAAGTGTCGCACCATTCGATTCATCCAGGAGCTCAGTCCAGGCTAAGATCTTGAAGCTATACAAACGTTTTCTATATTCAACCCAATCATTGAAGACAATCGGGTGTACCCGAGGTTTTTCAGGCGCAGGTTTTGCTTGTGGGTCAAAGGGCGCAGCGAGTATGATATCTGGTTCTGTGTGCATCCTGACTAATCCATGTACATCCAGTTGACCCCCATCTTCTAACCTGGGAACCAATGAGCGCACAGAGTGATATAGTTCAGGTGCAATATCTCGCCACTTCTTGATCATAGTCGAATCCGGATCATTAGGATCCTGGGGCTCCATATACGGTAGATACTGGGGCACATCTCGAAACTTCTTGACCAAAGGATTCTTGTCCGATTTCTTTTTAGTAGGATCCTTGAGCTCCCAATACTCTTCAATCTGGGGCTCCACGGGCTGGTCTCTTCTGATATCGTGGGCCCGTTCATAGCTAAGGTCTGGCGCAACAAATGGCCTGTCTCTCAATTGTTTTTTCAAATATCGTTCAGGATCTATTCCTTTAGCTGCCAGTTTAGCTGCCCGTTTCGCAGCCTTCTCGGCCGCTTTTCTCTGTGCCTCTTCATCTGCCTTGAAAAAATCATACGGATCCCCAAAGTAAGCCTGGGCATCTTCGAGGCCACCTAAAGGGTCGACTGTCGTATTGGGTATAGTGTCACGAGCCTTAACCAGGGGCGGGTATAAAAGTGCCCACGAACCAGGGGGAGCTTGCACTTCCGGTTGTGCTGGTTCATTGTCTTCCTCTGGATTTGGTGGTTGTGCTGGATCATTGTCTTCCTCTGGAATTGGCGATTGTTCTGGATCATTGTCTTCCTCTGGATTTGGTGGTTGTGTCGGATCATTGCCTTCCTCTGCCATTGGTTGCGAATATGAATTGAGTCTACTTTTGATTCAAGTGTTTTGTCTTCACTTCGAAGTCTTCACAAAATCTTTTGATTATTTACTCGATTTTGAAATAATTTTGTCGAACGATAGCTAAACGTAAGCCTAAGTAATAATATGTTTAACATTCATAGCAATAATGGTTACGAATATTTCAAATAAGGCTTTGGCAAAAAAATTTTTTTGGGAACTTTAATCAATTGTTTTTGAAAATTTGCAAAATTTTTGCACATTTTATAGGATTTTTAAAAATTTGAAAACTTTCAGAACAAACTAGGGAACCGGTGGTTGATATGTTTGAAAAACTATTTAATAACCCGTTCCACTGTTAGCGCTTTTTAAGACTTATAGCCTTTAGTGTATGCGAGCGACTATTGTTGTGATTTTCAAATTTTAAACTCTTTGAACAATACTTTCGCTGAAATAATAGTCGACTAAAAGTTTACAATTTTTGAAAATTACAACAATAGTCGGGGCAAGACTGACTGACTGACTGACTGACTGACTGACTGACTGACTGACTGACTGACGGACGGAGCAGACGGCTTTTTAGGGAGTAAACTCCCTTATGTTCTTGAGAAGGTGTCTGTCTGTCTGTCTGTCCGTCCGTCTGTCTGTCTGTCCACCATTGTTGTAAAATTTTCAAAATTTTGAAAGTTATACTCATTTTTAGATTTTCATTATTTTTCAAAAATTTGAAAATTGCCAACAATGTTGTGATTGTTAACACAGCTAAAGCAGTGTTACTACAGATGAATACTATAGTTACGAATAACATTTGACCCTATTATCTTCAAATGACTAAATTATCAAGATTATCACCAATAGATCCCAAGTATACTTCCTGGTAATAACGTTCGTGCTTGTTTAAAGTATAGATGGTGTACAGACGGACAGATAGCCGGACAGACACATTTTACAGAACAGTATTAATAACTGCTAAAAGTTAAAATCTTCAGAAAGTAATATCAATAGTTGCTTGGTTAAAAGCAGATGAACGATATAAAGTGCCTGGATAATATTAGAGGGCTTAATGGAATTTTCAAAGTATGTGCTGAAACAATTGCAGACTATGTGTAACCAAATTCATTAAATTTTTAAATTATGAAAAAGAATTGACAATTGTGGTGACCGTTAGATAATAGGGCGCCGAATGAGTCTTAGAGTGGTCCCGAGTGAGCACTGGGACGGACACTGTAGAGTTCCGAGTGGGAGACGGGCACAGAGACGCAATTACCGTAACTGATCGGCCACTTTAGTATAGGCCGTTAGCACACAATAACCACAAATAATATAAAATAAGTCTTTTATTAGACGTAAAACTTAAGAATACAATAAAATATGATTATCAGTGAAACGGCTAAAACTACATAAACATCACTTATAAATATGGGGAATGAGCGTCCGATATAACGGCAGACGGGGAACAGCACACTAAGAGAGCGGCCAGAGTTCCCGTGTGGACACACTGTTAGAGAGATGTGCTCTCAATGAAAGCTAACAGCAGAGTGACAACTGATTGAGGATCAGTTATGCCTTATATGCGTTTATGTGTGTAGGTGTACATGACTACAGTGTGTGAGTATATGTGTACAGTATGTGCGTGAGTGTAAGGAAAGTTCCGTAAATACCAAGGGATTAAAACATAGAGTAAAAGTGAATGTGAGTAAGAAATACATTGGTATGACTGCACACAGTATTAAGTAAAGGGTGGAATAAAACTAATCGTGACTCAGGTCGTCACAATTTACTCTGAATTGTGCCGGTTGACAAATTGATTTCTTTAATCATCCCTCGTATTTAATGCTTTTATTTAATAAGATATTTGATTGAGTTTTAATGATCTGAAAGTCATTATTGTATTAATTAATAGCAATTAAATTGTTTTTCTATCAAATAATGATTTCTTACTTAAGTTATGTTATATTATATTCATTTCTATTCGATTCATATGAATGAGGAATATATGGCTTATATTTCATTTAAGGCATAAAATTCTTTTAAAATATTCTGAAATATGAATATTATTTTCGCATATTTTAGAATTTTCAAACATTTTGGTCCGGTCATATTTTTTAGTCGGGATGTTGAGTATAGATGTAGTGATAATCATACCGACTCCGGTAATATTATAATAAAGTCAGAACTGGTAAGTTTTACTAATTAATTTGCAACTGGTCATAAAACAGTAATGAAATTCATCTTTTATTACCTGGGTTTTACTGAATGGTATGAATTGGGACATTTGAGTTGATGTAGTGGTAGAAGCTGATGTGGATCAATTTTACCGCTTAATTAGATACTTTTTTTTGTTAGCCTTACAACTTTTAAGTCAAAATTTTAGCGAGTTCTTGAGAACCTGTCCCTCAGTCTGGCTCTTTTTACTGCCCGGGGGCTTTTCCCTGCACAGCCGGGGATTTCAATCAAGCCAGGGATCACTAAATCATTCATTTATACAATAGGGAGGATAGTGTTACTGTTTTAAGAGCATACCCCTGAACCCTCCTAATGCGCAACTCGTGGTTAAGCCCACATTCCCGAATTTTTCGGCCCTGGGCCTGACAGCCCTCGGACATTCTTGCCACCAATACCCTTTTCAATCCATTCAAACAAGTTTACTGAAGAAAGAATCTGACTCAATTCGGGTTCGAACCCACTACCCAGTCACCATTTAAGATAGTGCAACTGATGCCTTAAGCCACAGCGCCAACGACCTAAGCCTTGAACGTCTGGCAGTCCATTATTGTTGTAAAGGTTTTCAAAATTATAAAAATCAAAATTTTTAAAATCAGTTAATAATTGTTGTGAATCACAACTTGTGATTGTTAGTACAGCTAAAGCAGTGTTACTACAGATGAATACTATAGTTATGAATACCAATTGACCAAATTGTCATCTAATGGCGATTTTATCAAGATTTTCACCGATAAATCTGTAGCGTAGCTGAGCTAAAGGGGTTTTGACTTGACTGCGAGGCCAAAATGCCTCGTTACATACTTAGCGGGCGACCATTCTACCGTCGGGGCAGAAATAACTTGAAAATTTGTGTGAATCTGATGATACCAATGCGATAGGATTATAAAATGAGCTGTCCTGTGTCAATATTATTATATGAATGCATTCCTTAATTGCTTGGACTAATTTATATATAATATTAATTATATTTTTGTTTAGTTAAGAGGACACGCATTGTTTGGATATTTTTTAGATATATTTCAATATCTTTTATGCCATTTGCACCTGGTGGTTACCATTACTAAGAAAGAGACTGGTACAAATGCTGTAAGCTATTGGTTTAATGATGACTTTCGAATAAATTATTTATTGTTTGATATAATCATAAAATATTCTAAATATTTTCAGATTATTTTGGCTTTGGGTGAATACAAATTTGGCGAAATAGAAGCGCAAACTACAGACTACATAGCCGTTAACGAGGAATACAGGACTGTTATACTATGCGCATTGAATTATGTGGATGACCTTTCATATTTACCACATTTTAAACTGTTCTCTATTCAGGTAAATGGAATATATGTATACGACTTGATGAAAAATAAATACTAGCCCCTGTTCAAACCTATCACCTAAGCTAAATGGTACAAAATTAGTTATTTTAGCGCGGACACTTGCTTTCGTGCTTGCTTGCTTGCAAAGGTTTTTGTTCAACATTTGTTGTGGGATATTTTTGAAAAATGTCATTGTTTACAACAAATTGTTGTCATTATTAGTAAAGTTAATGCAGTGTCAATACCATTAGATACTGTTTGCCGGTTGAGTTTTGTTTTGCAAAGTAGTCCACATTACCAATTTCATTTAATAAACTGATCTCCACCTTTGTTGTTTTTCAAAATTTTGAAAATTATACTGATATTTAGATTTTCAAAATTTGCAAAACCTTATGAATTGTAGAACAGTTAATGCATTGTAAAAGCTATAAATATGAATACCAATTGACCAAAATATATTCTAATGGCTATATTATCCAATAGATCTAATGTATACTCGCTGGTAATAACGTTCGTGCTTGTTTTAATTAGAAACCAAATGATAGTTACGGTAGTTATAAAAGAGTATTGTTTTAAAAATTTTTAGAGGTGTGATTCACACTAGATAGTTTTTATATACAGTATTGTTGCGTTTGTTTCCTACTGAAAGTTTGTAACTGGATAATTATGCTCAATTACATAGGTTACTTTGGTAGCCCTTGAGAAGAAACTGACATTTAATTATGAAGAGCTCATAAAACCCTCGTTAAGTAAATTATATTTTATTTATAGGTTTGGACAGCAATTATGGTTTCATTCATATTAATGGCATTTGTGTTAAGACTAATGATTGGTTCAAATATGAAATTATTTGATGTATTATTCGTTTTGTTCAAGAATTTAATCAATCAAACGACTGATTTATTCGATAAATTAAGATTGACACTGGTCAGTCGTATGAACATAAATTCAATACTAATTCTGTTATACGTATGGATATTGAGCTCAAATATTCTCTCGAAAGCATTTAGTAGTCTATTGTTGAACACGTATTTCAAATTCAAACCAACGCTAACTGTGGAGTCATTTGAGGACATTGTGGCCAAACCTGATCTGTCTGTAGCCGGAAGTTATTATTTCTCAAAAATGCAATCAATAAAACCCGAAATATTTTATGCAATTTCTGAACGAATTACGAAATTCGAGAGAAATTTAGGTCAAATTGACCATGCTAAGCATGCTTATTTGTTGGATCCAAATGTAATCGAAGACGTTATTAACAAAAAACTAATTGTTTTCACGAATTTAAGAAGTATTGAAACTTTAAAGGATTTATATCCTGATTCAAATCTCATGGAATCCAATGCCAAATATAACCAACAATTCTCTTATTCCTATATATCGCGAAACCATTCGCATCACAAGTCTATATACAGAATGTATGCATTTATTCACAATTATTATAAATGAATATTTAATTGCAAAACAAGTCCACAATAACTACAAGACATTAATGAATATTATTTTAATTTTCAGTTTGAAATCACTGACTGAATGCGGAATATCTGATAGATATGACAAAGCTGTCAGAATAATAGCACAATTATTTGGAAGTTCAGTTAATAGTGACTATGAATTTAAGTCGAGACAATCGAATGGCAATACAATTAGACTGAAAACTTTTATACCCGGAGCAGTTCCTTATCTTGTCCTGGGCTTTACAATAGATTTGTTAATATTTGTGTTCGAAATGAGTAATAAATTCAAATTATAATCGAAACAAAATACTTGATCTGTATATATGAAAAATAGATCACTAATCTTGTTAATATTGCTGTCAACTTGAATAACATTTATTAACAAATTATTTGGTAGAATATAAGTAATATTCTTCGCTTCAATTTTTCAGTATATTTAATCATCCCTGAATTGTGCTTGATGACACATTGATTTCTTTGTACATCCCTGATAATAAATGACTTTATTTACTGAGATATTTGATGTATTCATAAATGTATTCATTAATGACAATCTGATCTGTTCTTCACAACCCAATGCTAATGTCAAAAGGATACTGGTATCTAAGTTTACGGTTCGACAAGTATGTATTAAAATAAGCCCTGAGCTAATTGTTAGGTTCAAAGAGCAGAGTATTGTTCAGTAAATTATTCTGACTTCTGGTGAACAACTGTTACCCCATAGAGACACACAGAGTCGCAGTTCATCAACCTGTCTCATCTTGACAGCTCCTGAATTGCAAATATTATGAAGTACAGCCAAGGAATCTAATGTGTGCTCAACCCTGGTTGGTATCTCGTTTTCGATGATTTCATATCAGTTTGAAATCAAATAATTTTTTTTATAAAAGTAATTATTTATTCAAAAAGTTATTTTAATCTCAACTCTTGTGATAAAAGTTTATTTGATTTCAAACTGATATTAAATCATCGAAAGAGATAACACAAGTAATAATATTTAATAATAAATAATATAATGAATAATCTGAGTTGAACACACATTAGATACCTTATCTGTACAGAATATGAACCGAATAAAATTAATAAATTCTGAAATTTCGAGACATTATTTCAGTATGGTAGTATTTAGTGCTATTTCCTTGATATTTATCAGGAATGAGGTCTAATCAGTTATTTGAAGTTCAAATCAATCCCAACCTTAATAACGAGTAAAGGAGAGGAGAGAAAAGTCAATTAAAAGCGCCAAGATGATTTTATTTGTTGGCCAATTTAGACTAATAATTATGTAAAAACAAGCACGAACGTTATTACCAGCGAGTATATTTTGATAATTGGATCTAGTCCGGTTGTCAGCAAAGACAAGTTTTCCCTCCTGTAAAGACTAGTTTCGGGTATACATTTCCTCATTGTTAACCTTGGCCACTTATATTTGCAATCAATTTATTTATTAAAACAAAACACAATAATGCAAATGAAGACATGCTTTCACTTCACTAACACAACAACACCACTAAAACTAAACTATTATTTGATGTTTATATGACTTGTAATATGAGATTATTTCTCAAATTTTGATAAAAGGATTAAAAATTGATAGAAATTTCTAAGTTTTTTAATCCGCTTAATGATTCAGGACTATTCACGGAATTTGTATTTTGTCTGTACATAAATAATACTTTAAAACAGCTTCAAAAATTACATCGATTACAAGATTGCTCAAAATTAAAATTAAAATAATTACAAATTAGAGAAATAATCTTTCATTACATAATTTTCATTCTATAATGTGGCCAAAAAATGAGCTCAACTCAATTATAATACCTACAATTTAATAAATTAATTACACGAGTATCACATAGTGAATGTGCCAAAATACCAAGAACGATTGATGAAACAAAGCAACCTATTAAATAACTTGTATCACAGGATATATTTGAGCCGGAATGGATTTATGATTAACGTGTAAACACTTGTCAATTGTTTCCAAACAAACAGTAATTTATTTTTAAATAAAGTTTTAAATAATTTGTTTTATATCTTATTTTTATTAATACTTTTCTTTGTCAATGAATGGAATTTAGTTTAAGCTGTAATTCATTTATTTTAATAGCATTTACGAAACGAAGGCGTTATTTAAATTACATTTTGTTTTTTCGCTTTAATTTCAATTTCTTTTTACTATTAATAAATGGATAGCTTTTACACAGAATTACATTCTTATAATGTTTTTGCAATGAAAATAAAAATTTAAAAATATAATAACATGAGTAATATTAAAATTATCAAAACTGTTTATCTTGGCTACACATTTGAGAATTCATGACATTCTTTCATTTATGTTGATCAAACTTAATTTTTTGAAAATTAATTGTAGCTAGATCCAAGAAAAACTTCCCGTGCATATAAGTCTGGCGTCATCATAAAGGATAATGGGCCATGTGCCGGATGATTTTGAAGGCCTTACACTTTTTTATGTAAATTTATAGAGGTTAATTGAATTACACAATAGTTATATTAATTATGTTAGATAAGTGAGTATTCAAACTTGATCAGTTTCCCACAATTGAATATCATATTATAATTATAAAAATTATCAAAATAAAGCATGGTCTTACGATACTTTTAACTTATTACCCTTTAGGCTTGAAGTTTAAATTTATTTATAAGCTAGCATATCAAAAAATGCATATTCAAGCTTAAATTATAAGCCCTGCATCTGACTATTACTAAAATTAATAATTATAAAATTCAAAACATAATATGTATTAGGAAATACAAAAAGGTTACAGTTGCTAAATCAATTTATAGTTACAAGACAATAATTTAACCAGTACTAATCTATTTTATATAACTGTAAGAGCACATCTGTCTTTCTTCTTGAGAACTGTAATTCAAAATATTGCTTGGATTAATTTTTATCGGATCAATTTTTCTTATTTTAGCCAAAATTGCTTTGGTACCTAGATTATAAGCTAGCTAACTGTAAAATCTGCAAAAAATATTTGCAAATAAATTGATCAGTACTTGGCGAGTCCAAAATAAGTAAAATCAATTAATATCTATAGCACAGTTTAAAATATTAGTATAATTTACAGTTGGTGGGTCAATTATATAATAATTTTGTCAAATATTCATAAAAGTTTTATAAGTCAGCCTGTCACAATTTTTATGATATGATTTGGAATATAATGCTCCCAAATTGTTTTATACACCTATTTTGTACGAGGCAGATTATCGTATTGTAAATTAATTAACCAGGTTATAGAAATCATTCTGAAATAAATGATCAAAATAGTAATCAAAGTTACTTGCTCAAATATTGATAATAAATTAAAAAGTATAGTTTCTCCAATTGAGCCATTACCTAAAGAAAATGAGTAAACAAAAAATAATAAATCAATTTTATACTCGAAAATATTTTACAGTTTATCAAGGGTAAGCAATATTTTGCTTATTTGAATATTTAATTGAATATAAAATGATATAATTTTAAATTTTGAAATTTAGCTTGTTAGTGTTTCGATCGAAGCTCTTTGAACAAATAATTAACAAATCAATACAACGATAATCAATATATCTTGACCTCTAATACAACCACTTTTTAAAATTAAAAGGAACAAGACCAATAGTTTAATTGATATTAAATTAAAGTTAGCCATATGTTTTATAATGTGTTTTCAATAAATAATTTATAAATAAAAAAAATAACCCGTTCTATCTCTCTCGCCAAAAAATTTATTTACAATAACACTTTAAATTTGGTTACAATTTTAAAATACTTTTACAGTTCTAACATTTTTCAATAAAGTTGTCAATTAATTAAGGAATAATTATTTTTAAAATAATCAAGCAATTTTATGGCGCATTTAAAATTTAACAAATATTTATACTAACTAACTTATGCATGATTAATTTGAACTTACATTTGAACTAGATCAGTTTCGCCAATATTAAATATTATGTCATAATAATGAAAATTATTAAAAAAGTATAGTCTTCAACTAAACCAATATTAACATAATTCTATTTGTGCATACAATTGAGTTATAAAAATCATAATGCTTTACAGCTCCAAAAAAATTGCCTGTACTACAGAATAAATCGCAACAAAAAATTAAAATTATTAAAAAATATGTGTATTTTGAAATAAAATTTTCAACAAAAATATATCAATTTTGATGCTCGTTTAAATTTGATCTGCATTGTCATGATAAAACATATTAAAATACCTTGATTCAATAATTTTGTATCATAATTGTCCGGTGAAACCTGTCAAACAACTATGGACTGGGGACTCTACTGTTTGACGTTTTTTAAAATAGAATAAATGAGCTTTTCAAGTTTAGCTTGCTAGCATTTTATTCGAAGTTTTTGAAGCTAAATAATTCCAAAATCAATATAAAGATAAGCAATAAATTATAACGGATGAGTTGTGCTACTGCCTCTTGGAAAAATGAGATTTTGAGAACAAGTTTAATAGTCTAATTGATAATAAATTACAGTTAGCAATGTGGTTTATAATTTATTTTAAAAATGAAAAGTACTTATAATTGTTTAACAAAAATCATCCATTCAATGGTCAGTGGGTTAATGAAAATTCATATATTTATTGGCAAGAGCACTTTCAATCTCGTTGAATTTTTTAGATGCATTTACAGTTTTATAATGAAAAAAATTAAATAATTTATTAGCAAGGAAGTGTTTTTTGAAAAAAAATTTTTCAAATATATTTATTTTATGCTTGATTAGTTTGCATAATAACTAGATCAGCAGCTCAACTATTTAATATCAAGTAGATGAAATTTTAAAATAGAAGTTTTTATAACCCAATATTAAATTGTAACTTTTTGTTCAAACAATAGACTTACATAAATTATACTTCATTACAGCTTGAAAGATTGCCTTGATTACAAAATGACTCACAATAAAAATTGAAATAACTCAATTTAGGAAAATAAGCTTTCATTACATAATTTTTATTATATAATGTGGTAAAAAATGAGCTTAACTTAATTATAATACATAATAAATCAATTAAAGGTCGCATGTATAGCAGATATTAAGGCAGACTTTCCTATTGACCAACAGCTTAGCTACCAGCACCGCATATATAGCAGTGGCACTTGTGTCCGAGGATATATTTAAGCCTGAATGCATTTATGATTAAATCACTTGTCAATTGTTTTCAAACAAACAGTAATTAATTTTTAAAGAAATTCTGAATAATATGTTTCATATTTTATTTAAATTTTTACTTTTCTTTTATGAATAAATGGAATTTAGGTTAACACGACATACACTGGTATATGTGTGCACGCGTTTTCTGATTTTCTCTTGCAATTTATCACCTAGGACATATATTTTATATTTTGAGTTTTATTGAAATTAATAAAACATTTTTTTTATCTCCGCATATGATATTAATAATCCATGTCAATCATTCATTTATATAGAGTATAATTAATATTTTATATAACATATTAAAATAGCTAGATTCAATGATTTTGTATAATGCTTGACGGTGAAAGATGCCAAACAACTGTAGACTAAAGATTGTACTATTTGAGGCTTTTTAGCTTGCTAGCATTATAATCAAAGCTCAATTTGAAATAAATTAATTCAAAAATCAATATTAATAGTCAACGTCTTTTGCTACCTCTTGGTAAAATAAGTGTTTGTGAACAAGTTCAATAGTATAATTGATGAGGAATTCCAGTTAGCAATTTGCTTTATAATTTATTTTAAAAATAAAAAGTACTCATCAATGTGTAAAAAAATTAACCATTCGCTTGTCAGTGGGTCCAAAAAAGTGAAATAAATTTATTGGCAAGAGAAATTTCAACGTTTAATTATTTAGATGCATTGTTTTAAAATTTGAAAAATCAAATAATTAATTAGCAAGATATTGTTCTTTTGGAAAAAAGATTTTGCAGATATATTTATTTTATGCTTGATTAGTTTGCATAATAACTAATAATCATTAGATCAGCATGATTAAAATCTATTTGTTATAATTTCTTTCATCAAAATAATGGAAAATATTATATAATTTTATAACTTTTACTATGATTTCAAAGTAGCAAAATTACATTAATCAAACAAACTAGATGAATTTTGATAAGTTCTACAAATAAATTACAGTTGATCAATTAATATTGCATGTAAAATATATACCTTCTTCTTGTTCGTTACTACATTATTATTAAACTAAATGCTCATGCAAAATCAAACAAATACTGAAAACTATGTTACAGTTTGTATAAGAATTATCAGAAACAGTATTAAATGATTTACAAGGATTGGGACCGTACGTTAAACCCTCTGCCTATATTTATTAGAGCATTTCATAATCTGGGCAAATTTCTAAAATAAAATAATTTTTCTTTTTAAGTTTAGCATGTTATTTTGTTCCAAGCTTAATTTAGAAAAATTATACACTGATCAATATAATGATAATCAATAAATTATGCAACAGATCTTAGGCCACTTGGTAAATTTAACTTTTGTGAACAATATCAATACTTTAATTGATAATGAATTACAGCCAGCAATAAACTTTAAAATAAATTTTTAAAATCACTTCTATAAAAAAATTAATACTTTTTGATGAAGGAATCTAAATTCATATATGGCAAGAGGACTTTCAATCTTGTAACATTTTTTGAAAATATTTATACAGTTTTAGCATATTAAAATCACACTGATATATAATTATAGAAACTCTAGTTTAAATGATTCTGCAGCATGCTTGTAAACTGGTAAACAATATGAGCGATATTCTTCCTTTTTATGATCATGTTAAATTTTTAAAATTAAAATAATTAATTTTTTAAAGCTTAATTTTAAATTTTTTTGTTAGAAGCTCACTTTAAAAAAAATAAACTATACAAAGACTGACACCAATTCAATAAAATAACTTTTGTTAACAAGATCAATAGTTCAATTAATAATGAATTACAGTTAGCAATAAAATTCATAATTTATTCTTTGATATAAAATATTCAACAAAAATAATTTTGATTTGATGCTTGTTTAAAATTGATCTGCATTGTCATGATAAAACCTATTAAAAAACCTAGAATCAATGATTTAGTATCATACTTGAATGGTGAAACCTGCCAAACAAGTGTAGACTGAAGATTCTACTGTTTGACCATCTTGGTAAATTTTTTATATATTTAAAATTGAATAATTGAACTGTTTATGTTCAGCTTGCTAGCATTTTAATCGAAGCTCAATTTGGAAAAAAAGATTCAGAAATCAATTTAATGATAAGCAATAAATAATAACAGTCCAGTTGTGTCCACACCACTTGATAAAATGAGTTTTTGGGGAAAAGATCAATCCTCTAAATCAGACATTACCAAGGCTAAACTCGACGATTTTGATAAATAGATGTCATGTCTGTTCGAAAAGGCATGACATCAGAAAATTGGAAGATTGAAACTACTTTACAGTAAAGAACTTCTGAAATGCATTCAAAAATATAATGACAATTAACTCAATTTACAAACACATCTATATATTAGTTGTCTATAACTATCAATAACTACATCTACTTTTTGTATAACTTCATGTTTGAACACCTTTTGTAAGATTAAAGATTAATAAACAAATAATCTTCTACTCATTACTCACTAATGATTACTCATGCAAATATCAAATGCTACTGGTAGCAAAGGTTGGTAATAGCTACTCTAAATTATAGATTGGGACAATTGAGAAAGGTATAATATTGTAGGTGTGAGCTATTGCTGCCTCATCTCAGCCAGAGCAATAAGGTGGCTATGAGGAGACCAATAAGTTGCTGCAATATGCTTAGGTGTGCTAGGACACATAACGAAGCATTCCCCCGATCTATACTCTAATTGATAAAGAATTACAGCTAGCAATTTGATTTTTTCTATAATATCAATTTATCAAGTTTCTTTAAAAAATCAATTTTCAGACCTGTGTTAGTTTAACACTAAATAAAATTAATTATCTTCAGAATTCAATTGAATTTCTGTAATTTTATCAAAAGAAGATGATTAATAATTTTAAAATTATGATAATTTTTGATCTTGCTAAAATGCAAAAATTTAAATTTATTCTTGTATATTCGAATGAAATCAATTAATAAATTTGAACAATGATTGCATATACCCCAATAGTTAATCCAAGAAAGTTACTCTGTATATAAATTGATTAATATAATCATAATTACAGTCTTTTAAAATAAACATAGCATATTAATTTAAATATAAAAGCTTAAAAATAGTTGGCAATGACTAAACAGACACAACATAACACAACACAAAACAACATCGATTCTAACACAACACACTATTGATTCAGACACAACACAACTTATCGATAGTAACACAACTTATCGATAGTAACACAACTTATCGATAGTGACACAACTTATCGATAGTGACACAACTTATCGATAGTGACACAACTTATCGATAGTGACACAACTTATCAATAGTGACACAACTTTCGTATTTTGACATAATTTTACTGACAACTACCTTGCACAACTTCTTTGACATAACTACCTTGATACAACGATCTTGACAACTAGCTAGACACAATTTGCAAGTTACAAATTGCTTGACACAACTTTCTTTACACAACTATTTTGACACAGCAACCTTGACACAACTATCTTGAAAAGTTGCTTGACACGAGTTTTTGACACAATTTCCCTGCCACAAATATATTGCACAATTTTCTTGACATGATATTGAACAATTAAAAATTTTAATCAACATTAATTTCATAAAGTTTAATTGGAAATTCGATAACAGTTTGAAAAATCAATCTTATTTGAATAAATTCTACCTAATATAACTTGATAATACCAAATTAATCATGATTCTATCAATTTATTAGTCTTCAAGATAGTTGTGTAAAGGTAGTTGTGTCAAAATCGATAAGTTGTGTCAAAATCGATAATTTGTATCAAAATCGATAAGTTGTGTCAAAATCGATGTTGTGTCACTATCGATAAGTTGTGTCACTATCGATAAGTTGTGTCACTATCGATAAGTTGTGTTGTGTCAGATTAGTCTATGCCAAAAATCTAAAAATAGAACTCGCTTATGTAAATCCAAGTTTTTATTACATAATTATGATTCTATAACTGTTTTATCCAGTATATTCCCAAGTCAATTGATGAAAAAGTTACCTGTTCCTTGACAATAGCTCTTTCAACCTTGTTATATATTTTGAATACATTTACAGTTTCGACATTTTTTTAATACTCCGTTAATTAGTTAGGAAATAATTATTATATTTTTCTCATTTTTGAATAAGCAAGACATTTTATTTTTAAATAAAAAATTTAACAAAAATATATTTAATTCATACTTGATTAAATCAGTTCAGCAGCACATAGATCAGACAGGCTATATGATTAAACAGACAGGTTATTAATTATTTTAAAGTAACTTATCAGATCACATTTGCTTGCTCAAATATCTATAATAAATTAAAAATAATTAAAATTAAAGGATCATATAGACAAAGAAGTATAAGAGAATAAACTCATAAATATAATCCATATTTAAAACTAGTTTTACAGTTTATATATGAATAATTAGCCAGATCAAATGTGCTAAGAATATTGAAATGATCTTGTATTAATATAAAAGAAGGCTAACTCTGGCTTCAGATTTGATCAATGATAAAATTATCCTGTTAAATATTTTAGGCATTTGTACCTTAGACTATACAGTCGGTTGCAAAAAGGATGAACATGCTTAAATGAAGCCTATACCTTACAAGGAAATTTAATGAAAATTTCTATTTTTGTAAAGCACATAACCAAGAATATAGCGCGGTGAGTTTTTACTGGTGCAGCACCGGTAGCAGGGAACTAGCACTGTTTGCATAGCAAAAACCACAAACGTTATATGAAATTTCAAAAATTCAAAATATTTCTTGTTGAAAATCATCGAACTCAACTATCAGGGTTTTTTCTAAAATCGTTGCGTTTTTGCACAAGATAACTTAATATTTGCAAAATGGCATAATTCAGCAAGCTCTAGAGGGAAAACCACAAGGGATAAATGAAGTCTGCGCAATGAAAAATAATCAAAATGAAATACACGAAACATAATTCTGGATATCACCTTGGTGTGACTGATATTTGCATAGCATGCATTTTGAATACTTTACTACAATAAATCTGAATTGATTATTGCTGTGAAGTTTGCATTTCTATAATCAGTGGTTATTATTAATCACCATTGAAAATTAATATTATCTTATTTAAACAAATATAAGTAACATCACGGTGGAATTATGTTTTAAGAGTATTTTATTGTGATGCATGTTCCTTTTTGCAACCGACTGTATAATAAGCACTATTATATGAATGAAATTACTATTTTTACAGATACAGCAGCAATATAATACACAGGCTCAATTGATTAACTAGATGAACCATATCAATTTTAATTAATTTTCAATATTATTTCAAATTGAATAACGTAATAATGAAAAATATAAAATTATTGTAAGGAATGAACTTGGTGAATTGAATTTTGCAGTCGTTTTATTTGATTATAAATTGAAGTTTTATTAAAATAATAATTTGATTCAAAATTACAGTTTATGTAATATAATTTTTTTATAAGTTTAATAAGAACAAGTTTACAGTTCGTATGATTGAGAAGAAGTGCTGAATAGGAATACAATATCAGCTTAAATAGTATTCAGGAATTAAGATTAAAATAGGAATAGCATTGTCAGCATTGTTGACAATAAAACTAAGTATTTGTCAAAGAGTTTAGAAATAGATTTATTCCTAGAAAGTGACCTGGATTAGTTTATGATTTTATCTAAATATAGTTTGAAAGTTATTCTTAAAATAGAGTAATAAAATGAAAAGAAAGACAAAAATAATTAATATTCAGAATCCCTTTGCAAATTAAATAATCAAGTGACTTTTTTTTGGAATAAGCTATTTTGAATATATTTTTTCCAAATTGATGCAGAATATTATATAATATTTTGACAAATTCTTAGGAGACCAATAATTAAATTAATCAAACAAGCTAGATATATTTTTATAGAGTAAAAGAATAAGTTACAGTTTATCAATTATTTATAAAAAAAAATATATTTTCGGTTACTTAAACCATTGATTTAAAATTAAATGCACATGCTAAATCAAACAAATACAAAAAATTATTATACAGTTTATATAACTTATTGAAATACAATTAATGTCATAATAATGAAAATCATTAAAAAAAATTGTACTCTTCCTGGAATCCAATATTAAAATGATACTATTTGTGCATACAATAGTTATAAAAATAATACTGCCGTACAGTTCTAAAAAATTGCCTGGACTAACGAATTAAATTTATTGAAAACAAGCACGAACGTTATTACCAGCGAGTATTCTTTGGATCAATTGGTGATAATATTGCCATTAGAGGATAATTGTGTCATTTATTCTATTAATTTGAAAATAAGTATGCTAATTTTAATCTTTGATAATACAATTTATCAAGTTTATTCAAAAAATTCCATTTTCAAACTTGAGTTAGTTTAACAGTAAATAAAATTAATTATATTAGGAATTCAGTTGTTATTTTGGTAATTTTAACAAGATAATTTATAATTTGAAAATTATGATAATTGTTTATCTTGCTAAAAAGCAAAAATTTAAATTTATTCTTGCATATTCGAATGAATTCAAAATTCAAATAATAAATTATAGCATCCCTTGCAGTAAGCCCAAAAGATAATCCAAGAAATTTACTCGGTATTCAAATTGATTAATATATTCATGATTACAGTCTTTTAAAATAAACATAGCATATTAATTTAAATATAAAAGCTTAAAAATAGTTTAACAAGAATAATTTTTTTTCAAGTTCTTTTCAATTAAAAAAATTAACAATCTAAAAAATAAAAAAAACAGCATAAAACAAGAATGCCCATTATGATTTTAAGTCCACTTTCGAAAGTCTCTAGATTTGCAAATCGTTATAAAATCACTAT
>JAQIWA010001420.1:0-18562 GCA_034693305.1 Eueremaeus valkanovi | reverse complement strand
ATGAATTAAAAGCATTTAGATTTCATTATTCTGTAATCAAACCGATAATCGGGGGTCCGATTAAGGCAGCGATGCCTTCAATAAACGATATGATTCCGAATGCATTGGAAACTCTGTTCAAACCAAACAAGTCTACCATTACTACCGAAGACAAGCAGACAAATGCACCTGAAGTTAAGCACAATTAGTGAGGAATTGCAATGAGTTAAACAATTGGAAGACCTTCTGCGGCACCAAATATTATAATAGAGACGACTAAGAGGTGGTAATTGTGGCCGAAGGCCGCTATGAAACCTATGGCCACTCCGTATATGACTACAGACAAAGCGTAGAGTATTATCCGATTCAGTGATTCAATGTCTGCAATATAGCCGAACACAGCTCTGCCCACACAGTTAGCCAAACCAAAGAACACCATAAGTGTAATGGCATCGGTGTCATTACCAATACCTGTCCTCTTGACGTGATCTTTGAGGAAAATGATTGGAACGTAATATACAGTTCCGTTAAGAAAGTTTGCGAAAGCGAAGTATAGAAACACAAAGTCTTTCAGAATTGAGAAATTGAAGGTCTCTTTGAGAGCACTCTTCAGATCACTGTCCTCTTTGATGTAATCCACTTTACGAAAGAGTGAAGAATATGCGACACAAGTGAACATAATTGCGGCCAAGAATATCATCGCTCCTTTCCATTCGAACTCATGGATCAATGACTCACTTATTACAGCGAATATAGCTATTCCTATACCCGAACCACAAACGGCAATACCGGTGGCAAATGACAATCGTTTGTCGAACCAATAGGTGACTATCATTACTTGCGGTAAATATAAGAGTCCCAGACCTGACCCTAACCACAGAATCACAGAAATGAGTGAAATTCAGTTTAGAGTTAACTTTCAATACCTGTTATGAGTCCGAGAGTTATGCAGTGAAAGTAAATCGAGTCAAACACAACTGAGCCTAACATTCCCGTCACTGCCATCAAAGATCCGATTATAGCAATTCTTCTGCACCCGTATGCATGAATCAGACCACTTGCAAACGGAGCTAAACATAGATATATTAATTATTATCTGAAACAAACTCTATCGTCAATACCGATGCAGTATATCATTGCAGTCATTATTGAGCTGTAGAGTGAAGTAATAGTTTCCGACTTTCCATAGATATCCAAAAACTTTTCGTAGAATATTCCGGAAGTATAGAAAAATCCAGCGGCGATCAAATCAATCATGAAAGAGCCAAACACAACAACCCAACCCCAGCCCCCATCGGGTGCTTTATGGTGTGTGAGTGGAGGAGAAATATCCATTAAATTGAATTTTAAAACAATCGATAGGACAAACACTAAAGATATCAATTTTTCCGGGATTTTCTAGATATAAAACACAAGAAGTAAATAACCCGGACTCAAATCATTGCAGATTTAATTTGAATACAATTGGATTTTTCAATCAATAAATGAATTAAATATTTAAATATTAATTAAACCGATTTTTTATGAGTCTAAACCAGTCTTATTCTGACATTGAATTCATCCAATGATTGAAATTCACGTGAATTCGGGATTATTAGTAGACCTAATGTTAAATGTGGATATTTTGTCCAGGGTATGTCCCTAGACATTCAGAAATTGCTTTAAATTATGAGGAGTTGAATGAGACTCTTATCTGTTGATTATTTGGAGACAGGTCAGAAATGCCTTCACGACAACACATATTTGACCGGGACTTCAATGAGAAGAATGTCCTCTTATTCAGTGCGAACTCAGATATTTCGGTCAAATTATGCGACTTTGTTATCAGTTATGCATTCAATGGTAGACATGAATCGCAACCGAATGTCAATCAACTGAAACGCGGACTCAAATTGAAGACCAGAGCAGAACTGATCGCCTTATCTATACTTTATTCAAAAATTCTCACATTAGATCAACCGATAGATTCAGACCTGGATTACACTATCAATAGTTTAATAAAATCGTTGCAAACATTGGAGTCATTGGACGAGTGCTGAAAAAGTTTATCCGTTTTTAGTGCAAAATAATTGAGATTTAATAAAGTTTTTAGTTATGAATAGTTTACTGAATTATATTAATAATTAATAAATAAATTGAGTCATATTAATGTAATTGTAATTGTGCCCTCTTCAATCTCCAAGTCCAATATCCAGAGTACAGTACAATTAATAGAATAACAAGTGTTTTCATCAATGGATTGAATAAATGTTTATTTCAACTGAACTGTAAAACAATACTGAAATCCACATAAACTCATAAACTTATGAATAGATTGAGAAAAAAAAATAATTTCCAATCGAATGGAATACAAAATATTAGAAATAAGTGATTATTGAATCGATTTGTGTTCATTCAAATGCATTTATTCATTAACTTATTGTGTATTTTGTCTTAAATTGTGAATCAATATAAAACTTTTGATATACTGAAGACTACAGTCTGTAGTACTGAGTAATGGGTTCTCTGTTTTCGCGTTTGTGTAACACTTTGTATAACACTATTGGCTATAAATGTAATCCAAATATTGACTGCAATAACACATGTGTTGACAACAGGAGTACTATTACTGTTAGTAATAATAATATCGATATAAACAATAGAACTGTTGTTTCATTCGGTGATCACATCTTCAGACAATCGGTGGTCACTCATAGGGAGACAGCAATGGATGTGACAAAAAATAATTTCGTTGAAGTCCTGCAACAATTGGATTCAGTGGTCAGAGAGTGTGACTTCATTACCATCGACACTGAGTTGAGTGGATTGAGACGACTGGACACAAAGGTCTTACACCTGTTCGACACCGTTGAGGACAGGTATGGCAAACTCAAGAGCAGTATATCCGGATTCAATTTGATTCAATTCGGCTTAACCTGCTTTAAACGGTTGGCCAATGAGGCACACATTGAAGACAGCGCTGTCAGTGTCAGTGCGAGCGCCAGTGCCGGCACTCATACCAATGCTGCGACCAATGACTGCAAATATGAGTGCAATTCCTATAACTTCTATGTATTTCCGCAAAAGTCGTCGACAATTAACAAATCAATGGGCGATCGGGTGTTCAGTGTCCAGTCGTCTTCACTGCAATTCCTGGTCACCAATGGGTTTGACTTCAATAAACTGATAATCGATGGCATCTCTTATCTCAATGACTCCGAAGAGAAGCTCTGTTTGGAAGCAATTAATGCCCAAAAACAGGCAAAGATTTCAACCATTGTATCGGACGAAACGGCTGTTCCGGTCACGTCTGCGGTGACCGTTGAGGACAAGAAGTTTGTCGACGAAATACTGGCGAAAGTGAGGGCATTCATAGCCGACGAAAACCAACTGTCCATTGATTTGAGTCCTTGTAATGGATTTAAGCGAAAACTGATCTATGAATTGATTAAATGCCAAGACTTTAGTGATTGTATTGATATTAAGACCGAAAGGGTTTCCAAGAATTCAATCGACAGATACATATCGATCAGTAAAGTAGACAAAGAGATAAAAGAGCGCAAGGATTGGGAATCTCTTACAGAAGCCGTCGGTTTTACAAATGTTGTTAAACTAATGATTAAATACCAGAAACCAGTCGTCGGACACAACGTATTACTCGATTTGATGCATACGTTCAACCAATTCATTGAGCCCTTGGCTAACGATTATAAGTCATTCAAGCATTCAATCCATGCATTGTTTCCCATAATATATGACACAAAACAGATCGCATCGTCTCTTGCCTTCAAAGACATGTTTGAAAACACAGGTATTTTCGCATAAATACAAAGATTTTAATTCTTAGCAAAAGTTCTGAAAATATTATAATTTATTCAAAGTTTTGGCCGATTTATACGAAAGACTCAATAAGTATCCGTTCAAACGCCCGGAAGTGGATCTGAAGAACGGAAAGTACAGCGACGACAAGTGCATGCATGAGGCCGGCTATGACTCCTACATCACTGGCCTCTGCTTTATTGGTTTAGTCCAGTATTTGGGATCTTTGGTCAAACCGAAGATCAATGGTTTCGATCGGATCCTAATGAGTGACTTCCAGAACAAACTGCACCTCATGTACAGCCTTGACATCCATTACCTCAACTTAGAGGCCGAGGACATCATTCCCAATCGAGACCATGTATTCCACATAACTTTCCCCAAAGAATGGAAAACAAACGAATTGTTTCACTTGTTCTCTGCGTTCGGAGGGGTAGCCATCGGGTGGCTGAGCGATACGAGTGCTTTCTGTGCCCTCAAAGACGTCTCAAATACAGAGAAAATAAAGAAATCTTTAGTAAAGCAGTCGTCGAACGCATATAAAGTGATTTCATATAACGATTTCGTAAACAAAATTCAGAAACAAAACAACGTTTCGCCAAACGAAGGGATCAGAGACAGTGTTAAACGCAATCCCAAGTCTAGAGCTTCGCCTCAATCGACAAATCCACACAAAAAGCCTAAAGTATTTGAAAGCAAAAAGTCTGACAACAAATCCAAAGTTTCTAAACTCAAACAAAATCCGAAACTCTTTGAAGAGCCGTTTGAATGGGATGTCGAACACAATGTCGAACACAATGTCCAACAGAATTGAGATTCGATTCGAACAAAAATAATTCATTAATTAGTTTAGACATAAATTCATTTAAAACTAAATTCTTTATAAACAATATTTAAAATAAATTCTGATTTCAATCAATCTATTAGTCATTATGTCTACAGTCTATGCAAAGGTGCGCAAGCGGTAGGGCCAACATAACCAAGCAGGTCTTGCAAGAAGTTGTCTAAACCCGGTGACTAACCCCCACCTAAAAAGTCAAGAATCAAAACCCTTTGTCGGCCGGCGTTTAGCATCACTGGTCCTATTCATGAGGAGGAATGGCCTAATGGCCGGTTCCATGGCAGGGCAGGGCAGGGACTCAATTGATGTCATTCTTGTTTTCTGAAAGTTTCAGACTGAAACTCATGAGCGAAGACTTGATTGACGGCAGCACTGCTCACATTTCAAGAGTTGACTTTCTTTTTTCAATAAACCTGATCTATTGGATGGCTTGCTTCAAGTCAAGCGCAAAGTGACTCAACGCAGCGCATACTCAGCGCATGCTATCACTCGACTATAGTTTGCGTCAATTGTTTTGATTGAAACGAAAAACTCATAAATTATTATTAATTGAATGAATGAAGCTGGTTAACTGCCTACCAACAGAATGACCGAGATAATCCTGTGCCCAGAGCTCATTAAGCTGGGTACTTTCCTGGCCTCAACCAAGAACATTGTGCTTAATTACACTGGACTTCTATTGAATAACTTAGAGTCGTGTCAAACGAGTTCTTCGTATCCATACGTCAAGGCATTCATCCCATTCACTGACATGACTGACATCAGACACAGCAGAATAGAGATCACTTGTGGACCAAATCAAGTGATCAATGGTATGCTTGCAGTCAATACAATAGACACTATTTTCCTAACAATTCATATCTCAGGCAATGCTCTAATCGTTAAAACCACTGAAGAATGCAATCAAAAGATCAAAACAGCCATTGGTTTGGACGAGGACTCAGCCGAAGGACACAAATTTAATGTCAATTCTTCGGGTATTGTTCTGACGCTTAAATCCAATGAGAATTGAATTGATTTTGATTTTGATTGTCTGACTGAACAGTCTTTTGGGACAAATATATTTTGATCATTAGTCGGACGCATATCAACAGCCAATTAATGGCTTCTTTGAACCGATGGATCAGAACTACAAACCCGAAGATCCGGTTAATTGAGTTCAAGTTTTCGGAACATTTTTTCATTCCTAAAGTGAATATTCAAATAAAATCTGTTCCGAACCAAAACAAGAATAGGAAACAAGAGATTGAGTTTCACTACAATCCCATTGACGTAATGTTCGGCACTTTTGAATGCAATGCAACGAAACTTATATTAAGTTTGGACTCAATTACTATAATTGACTTCAAAGCCAAAGATCAAAGAGAAACAAAACCACATATTTCCATACCCTGGGCCAAATTGGATAGCCTGGCCTTTAACGTAAACCAATCGATAATTACTATATTCGGACAATTGGGCGACACTTGTACTGCAAATCACATTAAATCTCAATTAAACGATGAAAACAATTCACTTAAATATAAATTTGACATTAATTCTGAGGGTATTTGCAGTCCGTTTAATGATTTAATGATTATTCAAATAATAATAGTTTTTTGTTCATCAGATAAAAGAGAAAATTATATAATATTTCGTTTGGAAGACGAGATTCCAGAAGTATTGGCACTTTTTCTGAAGAAAATGTCAACTTTTGATGGAATTGTATTCCAAGTGAACCAGTTATCCGACCAAAAGACAATCGATATGATTGAGAGCACAAGAACTTTGATTGAATTGATTAAGGATTCGATGAAAGTGAAGGAAATGAAGACTCAAATGAACGAAATGAGTGAAGAAAACAAAAGCCTTAAACGAAAGTTCAAAGAATTGGAACAAAAGACAGAAAACGATATCTTTTGTGGCATTTGTTTGGAGAAGAGATCTGTTATTATGACTCGAATGCGAAAGATTGTGTCAACACTTTGTGGTCACGTCTTCTGCAAAGACTGTTTGGACAGTGCCTTAAAAGTGAGGGATAAGTGTCCGATCTGTGCGCAAGACTTGTTCACAACCAATAAATACATTGAAATTCATATTTAAATACAACAAAACAGAAATGAATATTAATATCAATTAATCCAAACAAATATGATTACAAAAAGTGACCAGAGATGAAATTATTAGTTATTAATATTTCATTTATTATTGATCTCTGATCTGATCTTTAATTTAAAATATTTTTTGTAAACTTTGAACGCATTTCGCATTTTATTGAAGAAAATGAATAATTTAAGAAAAATCAATAATTTTTAAACTTTGAATAAAAATAATAAAAACTAAATTAATTTCATAACTATTACATCTAAAGTGTCAGGGATTAAGTCAACGCAATAATCGTTATATTAATATTTGGCCTTTATATGAGTCGGGGCTCAGAACTCAAAAATATGTCTTAAACTGATTGCCTGAACAAAAATAGCTTTATTTGACATTTTGTGCATTAATTCTATTTAAATACAAAATTAAAAAAATGATTAAAATTATAAGAAAAATAAGAAACAAAAATAAAGATTTGAATTACTGACTGATAAGAGACAACAAAAGCATTTCAAGTCTTATCTGACTTTCTTAAGAATGCGATTGACCTGAAAGAGCACGTCTTCGTGTGGTATAGACTGCAAATCATTCAACTTTTTAAGCAATAGTTCCGTTGATTCGAATCCATAAATGGCTGAATAGAGTGTTTCCGGCGAAGAGGCCTTGTATTCTGTGGGCAGATCTCTGGCTCTTATCTCTCTAAGACATGTAATATCGATAACATTCGCCAAGAAATTAGTCAAACGTAAGACTAATTCGATGTCATGACTAGAATCGAGTAATGCATACAAATTGATTGGCGCCTAAAGAGAGACAACAATTATTATAAATTTGTTTTAAATAAATATAAGTATTTTCTAAGCGTTTGACTCACTTTCGCGGCCAACAAATAGGGAACGACCTCTGAATTGGTCGAAAAGTTGACCAACAATTTAATGGCTTGTAATCTAACCGTCGGATTGATATGCGATAGAAAACCCATAACTCTATCGATTGCACTAATCATTAGAATCTGATTGCAGTCCTTAAGCGCCAAATTGGCCAAAGCTCTGAGTGTCCAAGTGGTCAGCAGATCGTTGTCTGTTGTCTTCACCCGATTCACAAGCACTGGAATACATTCCTTGCAAACAGAATAAAATATTTTAAAAATAAAAATTCAATGTTTACTAAAACACGCAATACTTTAAGCAATTCCTGTGCTCTCTCGCCATTGGCTATATTGGCGACGGCATTCGTGGCCGCGATCTGTACGGGTTTGCTCTTATGAGACAACAACTCGTATAGCATTAGAACACATCCGGAGTCACAAATCGTGTCCTCAATTGCCATAAAAATTGAATATAAAATAGAAAACAATAAAATATTTTGACAACAAATCGATTCAAGCAATACATACGATATTGACTGAAAACGCACAGCAGTTGGCGATCACTGAAAGCGTTTTTATTATAAGCTCTTCGTCTCTACTCATCAGCAAAACAGTCAGACTTTGCGAGTCTTGTTGTGAGAGATTTGGAGTACTTTTGCCGAACAGTCGTTCGAGTATTCGCTTATGCATTGAAATCTCAGTTTCCGACGGAATACTCAAATTCAGTGCTCTTTTGACACCAATTGAACTCAGACTCGAAGTCATCGTATTGTTTGACAGCAAATCATTTGTCGACAGATTATTGTTCAGACTCTCAGCCGATCGACTCATCAGTCTATCGTTGGAACAGTTCATCGAAGGCTCTGGACTTTGAAGACCAGAATAACGTTTAGGAGTATTGCCTAAACTGATGGACGACTTGTTAGGCGTCAGATAATTGACTCCGGATTTGAAGCGAAAGTTAGTCGTATTCACTAAACGGATATTCAATTCCCGAATCCTCTCCTCAATAGTCTTAGCCCATGGACTCCACAGCTCCGGAGGAATATTGCGGAAAGCAGTGGATCGGTGTCTGAATCCGATGGGAAGCGTTAGATCCGTTTGACTCGAGGCGTGACTCAAATCAGATCTAAAGCCTTCGGAACTCTTCGTCCGGACGTCTATTGAATCGCTTTTACGTCTTTTGTGACCCTTTTTGTTGCCATTCTTGCCATCAGTTTTGCTATCAGTGCCGAACACATCCCTGAGTATAGACAGACCGAAGTAAGCAATACCGGCCACCAGAGCGCCGGCCAGTGCTATCTTCCGGGCCGTATCGTTGCCCGAATCCATGGCCTTAACTGCAGACACAATTGGATCAAACTTTGATTGAATTAATGAACAATCGATTCAATTATTATTATTATTATTAATAAATATTTTTGTTTTGCTTTTCAATGACTTATTTGATGAGAATTTCAATAATTGATTGCATTTTAAGTATTGTTTTGCATATCTATTGAACGACTCTTCCATTCAATCATTATTTCATAGATTTCTTCATTGGATTGCAGACCAAAACAATTCATTATTTTTTAATTAAATATTATTTCAATTAATCACTAATTGATTGGCTTTTTATGGCTTAGTTTGAGATCCGATGCGAAACAGAATCACATAATTGAATGAATTGAATGATTGATGAAATAAACGTAAATAAAAAGTAAAGAAATCGATAAATGAATACAAAATAAAACGTGAATTCATTGCAAGAATTGAATGATTCAATCGATGCATACGAGGGCTTAAACTCAGTGCTTATAGATGTCAGTCCTGATTCTGGCTATTCAAATGAGCTGGCTACATTTACTCGATTGAAATGAGCTTGGTGACTAGATTTACTAGATTGTTTTCACTTTCAATTAAATTCTTTGACTTTCTCTATACATTATATTTGTGGTCAACCCATAAGTTCTTGTAATCCTATATCTGATTAGATTTGATAGCATTTAAGCTTCACTTCTGTTCTGTTACTCGCCTTTGGATTAATTCCAAAACTTTCTACAATTCTGTATAAGAATAAGAATATCTATAAATAAATCATTCATTCATTCCGTTAGAGAACATAACAATTGTGAGAATATTCTCATTTAATTATATTCTCTATTACTTAACCATAAATTACTCTAATAATTGAATCGATTTTAATATTAAATAATGATCTCTTTGGCAATCAATTCAATTCATTTACTTTTCTAATAATCTCTCTTTCATTTCATTATTACTTTAAGTATAATATAATCGTTTGAATCGTTAAAAATATATAATAATTATAATCAATGAATGAATTGCGATGTCTTCGTGCGATAGATCGCAGAGATATAGATCTGATAAAGCAATTGGTTTCGAAGGGACATGACTTCAATAGTGGTGTGGGTCAGCGCCGAATGCCCCCGGTCATCTATCATGCTGTTCAGAGGAATTTCACAGAAGCTGTTGAAGTATTGGTGAACTCCGGCTGTAATGTCAACATTAAATACAGTCCAGACGTGAAGACACCCTTATTTGTGTCCGCATTCAATGCTAACCAAACAATTGCTGCCATTCTCTGTGCCAACGGTGCGAATGTAAATGAGATCACAGCCAAAGGGGAAACACCAATCTTTGCGGCCATTGAGTCAATTAAATCGTCAAATGATTTGACTCTTATTCAGACTTTGCTATCATTTGGAGCCGAAGTCAATATAAAATCAGTGAATGGATTAACACCTCTTATCAAAGCCATAGAATGTCAGAGTTTAACAGTAATTAAGCTTCTGATAGAAAAGGGGGCAAAACTCGATTTAATTAACTATAAAGAACTTGAGATTTCACTAAAAATCAATGACAACAACAATGAAATTATTGAATATCTGATGAATATCTATAGCGAACTGAGTTCTGATCAGTCAATTCAATCAAATGTATCGCCGATTGACTTGTGTTTAGAATATTTAAACTTCAATGCAATGAAAGTGTCGATAGAATTGGGTTTCAAAGCCAGCCATCAATTATTAGATAACTTGTCTCCTATTTTGAAAACTGTTTTACCGAACAGTCACCCGAACAGCAATTCAGGCAATTATTGTTTCGATTACTTATTGACTTTCAGTCATTTACTTGACTTCAATCAGAAGTTTGCCTTCAAATACGAATTGCCGGCAAATAACCAAATAATTAGCGGAAATCTTCTCACTTATGCTTTACTTTTAAACAGTTCTTATGTATCGAAAAGACTGATACAAATTGGAGTTGAAATCGAGAAATCAATTTTCAAATACTATCGGTTCGACTACACAGACATTGATTCACTTAAGTTAATATATTTGAGTGGAATTCAATTCCCAAACAATTTCTGTTCAAAATGCTATCCAAACAGTAGTCACACAAACGACAAGATTGTGAACAAAAGCCAATTCAAAGAATTCTGTGTTTGGCTCAAAACTCAGTCATCAAAACCACATCTTTTGTCCGAAATTATTAGAATTAGTTTAAGAAAAACATTCGGAACTCAATTATCAAAAATTATTTTTGTATTAAAATTTCCGAAACCTTTGGCAAACTTTTTGCTTTACGAGTGAGGTATGAGCTAACAGAGCATTTCGACTAACCATTAAATAAAGCAAACATTTGTGTTCTCACAACTAATTTATTAAATTGTTTTTTTTGTTGAAAAAAAAGATATAATTTACACAAAAAGGTTTTTAAATTAATTTATGGATTTTTATGAAATGAAAAACAAAAAAATATTATTAGTATTTATCAAAATTATATAGTTTTATATATCATTTAAATCTATAATAAATTGAATTGAGTTTTAAAACAATATATAAGTAATTAAATTAAATGTAAAAAATAAAACACAAATTGATTTCCAATCGAAATATATTTCAATCGATTTCCATAAACGGGTCTTCGAATGGTTGGTCACGTGTTGTCTGCGTTTCTGATGTTTCCAGAGGTTCGGGAGTTGTTTGTGGCTCTGGTATTGTCTGCGGTTCTGGTGTTGTTTGTGGCTCTGGTATTGTCTGCGGTTCTGGTGTTGTTTGTGGCTCTGGTATTGCCTGCGGTTCTGGTGTTGTCTGAGGTTCTGGTGTTGTCTGAGGTTCGGGAGTTGTTTGTGGCTCTGGTATTGCCTGCGGTTCTGGTGTTGTCTGAGGTTCGGGAGTTGTTTGTGGCTCTGGTATTGCCTGTGGTTCTGGTGTTGACTGCGGTTCTGGTGTTGACTGCGGTTCCATTTCCTCATTAGTCATATTAATGGTCTGACTGTTGTGTTCGAGCGGACAATCAATTTGGATGTCATTATTATTCGTTTCAATCGAATCCAATTCCGAAGCATTTGTTTCACACTTTTCTTCGATAGTTTTCCTTCTCTTCTGAAGCGGACTTTCAGGACATGTCGTATAGCTATCGTCCTCTGAATCACTTCCAGCCATTCTTTCCCGTCCAGTGCTGGTCTCGAACGGTTCTGAAGTCGAGTCCAAAGTGTCTGCGTTGTCATCAATGGGTGCGAAATCGTTTTCGAGGGCCATATCAGCGCTTCTGTTCTCAATCTTCTTCATAATAAACGATAACTTTTTTCTAACGTTTTTTGTTTTGCAATTTTCCAATTTTGTCATCAATTTCTTCATATGCTCTTCAAAACACTTCAGATCTTTTGACTGCATTTCCGTGAGATTGAGTTGACTGATAGCCGACAAGAGGTAGTCTTCGGATAATTTGTTTTGCGTTGACTCGCAATCAATGATTCTATTAATCAGTTTTATCGCAAGTTTTGCGTGAATTTCGTCGACAATTAAATTAAGAAAAAATTTAATCAAATTTTCGGAATTTATTTCTTTTAAATCATTTTCGAAAATCGATTCAAGTGTTATAATGAAGGCCTCCTCGAGAGCACTCTGTCCTACGATAACGCCCTGGGATTCAGCTATAGAGTAGAGCCGAAGAAAGTCACCGATGAATTGGATGAGTACTTGATTCTCATTGGGTGTAAACCATATGATAACCAATTTGGACAACAGTTTTGGTGAATACATGCGAGTGTGGATCAGGAGTTTGGCGACGCCCTGAGCCGTCGTCTCTTTGATTTCGAACACTTCTGAGTCCAACTGAGTTTCGAAAAATTGAGTCAAAGATGTGATGAAGTCTTTGTCCGAGTCTTGGAATTCGGAATTCAATTCATCACTACTTTTATCAGTAATATTGTCCTCTTTTTCAGCGAATATATTGATTCCGTGTTCGCACAGGGAGTCGAATATACTCTGCAATGCAATCAGTTTTATCGAATCCATGTCTTCCAGAAATATCTGAAATATTATTAAACAGAATAAGAGAATCCGTAAAAATGTGAATTCAATTGAAAACTATCGACAAATACTTGAATCAAAAGATGTAAATATTTTTTGAAATATTGAGGACTTGTCAGACAAACCAATCCAAGACAACGAGTGGCAACGATTCGCAGTTTGATATCAGGGCTAAGGATTCCGGGCAAACACTGCAGCAAATGAACAACAATTTGACCTTTTATTGCATACAAAACATGTTTGGATTAGATTCAGAACAAACTACTGACCACTTTCTCGACATGTGTTTGCATAACAGCATTCACTTCATTAAAGTCTCCGAATTCGAGACAACCCGTGAATATATGCAAACATCGCATCAGAAGCTTCGGGTGTTCCTAACGGACGGTCGGAGTGAATGAGTTATTGGAAGCAAATCATTGAAGGCTTTAATACAAACCACAAAAGAGGGCAAAGCCTTCGCTTGCGATGTCTGCGACGATTGGGAGAGACTATTGGTTGAGATCTTCTCTTTGAGAGCATTGAGTTCGAGCTCTAAATCATTGATCTTTTTATTCAACTCTTCCGCTTCACTCAATTTGCCCTCGGATTCCAAATCCTGTAAATCAGTTTTGCATTTATTCACTTCTGAAACCAATTTCTCCTTTTTGTCCTCCAATTCCCTGGCATTGGGTTCGTCACCATTTGATTCGATGTCATCAGAAGAGGAGACAATAGAAGCGAATATTTCACTAATGATTTCGACCGTGAAATCCAAATACGCCTTATTATCAGTGAAACAATTTTTGGCCAAACATTTCATCAGAGGTGAGATATAAGAGTGAAATTTGTCTCCGATTTGATTGTCTATTAGTATCGAACGAATCGTTTTTATCAAAAAGTTCCTGAAATTAAATAATTATAAAAACAATTAATAAAAATAAAAACAATTTATATCTAATGCCAAACCTTTGGGCGTCGTCTCCAATGTCTAAAAGGAGAGCGACTTTCATGAACTGATTGTAAATGAACTCGTAGTCCAAAGCGACGCCAATATCTAGTTCTTCACTATTCATGTTATGAATAAATCTAAAAATAATAATAAAGAAAAAAAAAACAATTAAAAAAATGAAAGAATAGAAAAATATGAAAAAAATTTGAGCCAAAAAAGCAAACAAAATATAAATTATAAATAAAAGTTTAAACAGAAGTCTATTAAATAGATTGCATTTTGTGCTCAAATAATACCGTGATTTCAATCAAATTAGTGGTCAGATTAGAGGAACGTAACCATCAATTCAAGTGATCAGAAATTAAAGTTAAATAATATGTTAAGTGAATGAATGGGTCGATAATAACAGTGAAAAATGAAAAATAAATAAACTATTAATAAGTCTTTAAATAATTGAATTCATTTCTGACTCACTTTTCGAGATAATTGCAAAAATAGGGAACGTCTGGAACCAATAGGTCGAATAAATCGACACTTTGTGCTGAAGTCTCTTCAGAGACAGGGCTTTCTTCGGTTGAACTTTGGTTTAGATTTTCTATTTCTATCGGATTTTCTTCATTTTGTACTTCACTTACAGTCTGTTCAGTCTTTAAGGCTATTAAAGAGGTTTTGCTTTCGATTCGATTTGTTTTTGAGAACTGACACAAAAATCTCCACAAAAAGACATTTTCGACATACAATGTCGAACTGAATATTCGATCTCTGGTCAGATTCTGTTCGACAAAGTGTTCGACCAATCGCTCGAATTTAGTTTTGTCGGACTCTTCGCTCACATTCTGTGCAATCAATTGTTTGCAATATATTTCAAGCATTTTCTCAATCAATTCAATGTCTGTCTGAATGTCTAAAGCGATCAATAGTTTAATCAAATCGTTATTATATGACTTAACCCACGAAGGGATCAAAACTGTTTCGACAACTTTCCGAACGGCAGGACTTCTGTCTTTGAGGCCATTCTTCAGAACAGTCAGCCTTTGCTCGATTTTAAAGCACTTTATTTCGATTTTCTCTGCGATTTGTGTGTAAGCTATGAATCAAAAGACAAAATATATTGAAATTAATTGAATTCAAACCAAATAAATGAAAATAAATACCAGTTTTGCGAATAAAGTCTTTGATATCACGAGTCGAGTCAATAAAGTACTTCAGACTAGTCTTAGAGACAGCCATCGACTTGAGACAGGAATGCCTGACCTCGTGATCCGGATCGCAGTTCAGATGGAAATATATGGAACTCATGACCAGATCCTTATCATTAACTGTGCTGTTGGTGTCGTCAAAGCTGGAGGTGTCCTGAAAGCGGTGTAGCGCCAGAATAGCCGCCGCTCTGACACTTGCGATCCGATCGGCCGTTCGGTCCAACAGAGCTCTTCTGATCTTTGAGTGGATCTCTTCGTCCATGTCTTCCAACTCATCGGACAATCGCCGCAATAAATGACATGCGTTTATACGGCACTCGGCTTTTGTGTTACTCGTGTACGGAATGACCACATCGTTGAGCACAGCGTCGATGAACTCATGGCTCAGATCGTCGTCGTCTTCATTGTCGCGACTGAATGTCACTAAATATCCGATAATAAATCCAATGCTGTTCTGAGCGGACGGGGATCGGGAGTCGGGCACCCATAGACTGAACTTTATGTTTCGGACCAACTCTTTGTAGAACTGTTCGATCGATTGCTTGTTCTTCGAGTACATGGTCTGCATTCGGATCAGTTGAGTCACACATGTCTGGTGTTTGTCCAGTCGTTGCGATAAATCAAATATGTGTCGCATCGACTGCACACTCAATACCCCATTCCCTGACACAGGTCTTAATGGCATTCTCGCTATCGATTCAATTGATATTCAATTTTATATTTGATTCAATCATTTGTAAGGCTCGACCAAATTTAGGCGCAGGGATGGCCACGGGCTCCCAAAACGAGGTAATGGGTCGGACTTGTACAGTTGTACTGGCTGATTCTCTATTCCTAATACGGGTTGATTCCAAAGTCAACTCTATTCTGAATTAAAATCTTAATCATAGCAATCAAAGTCAAGGCGCGCTCTTTTATCCCCTTTTTGTCTATTAATAAATTAAAGCATTTAATCATTTGTTTAGAAATTCAAACCAAATGTAAACAACCATTGAATTCATTGTTTTTAATGCTCTGTTCATATATAACGTTACGATTTATAAAGAAGTGCATCCCTTGATCGAAGGATTAGATCCAATTCCCTATACTGTGAACCATGATTTGCATCCGGACTTTGAATTTTAGAGAAAGTTCAAAAGACCAAGCTAAAAAGCAAATAACGATCTTGGTTGTCTTAATTAAAGCTACAAAGTGTTGACAGAATCATAAAATAAAGAATTCTAGCGAATAATTGTTCGCATTTGCCCTTTACAGTTCAAACGGGATGAGCAAGGAGGTATAGTTTAAATACCTCCTAAGTTTTCAAATTGGCAAAATACCCCCAGAGTTTTGAGGCCAGTGCTGTTCCCTCTTGTTTTCGAGTGACGTAGAGTCGAATTGACCGAAAATCTGATTTATATTAAAATATTCGTTTAAATCGGTTTTAAATTTCACAAAATCTATGAATTAGTGCTCAACTTGGGCTCAATTTTGACTTTGAACGCAATTTTCGCGACCATCTTATCCTCCTTAATCTTCCCTGTCTCGGCCTAGCCTGCACATCCTTAATCTAAATGTTCATTAAATGTCAAATAAGTTTTATATTATTTTATATCATTAGCTTATTTTTTCATTAGTTTTCAATTTAAAGTTGAATTGTCTTATACGAGCCCTATATCCTCATTACATGCTCCGAGACATTTATTGTTATCTCAAATCAGTGACATAACCATTGGTGAGAATAAAGTTCTTCAAAACCGGTAATTATTTTTCCAATTCATCGAATAAAACATAAAAAGCGATAAAGTTTTACATTTAAATGAACTCAGATTTAGAGAGAAATGACTGAATATTCATAAGTGAAAGAATAGGAAATGTTTGGAAAGTAATAAAACAAGTGCTAGAAGTACAGTATGATTGGGCTCGGAGTGAACCCAAGTTATATTAGAGTTAATATAGCGATCAATCGATCGGTTCTATACGTGAATCCAAACAAAAATCCAAAAAACATGAGAAACACTTGTATTGTATTGTTTGACAATATTCTGTAAGTCATTCAAGTAATACAATTCAATAGAATATATTGTTTTCTAACAAATACACAAAAACTATATGAGTTCTACTCTAAGGACATCATTAAAGCGCTGTCAGAGCTCTGGGTATGTAATCAAAATAGGTTTTCATCTGAGCTGATGCTGTTCTGGTTCATCATCTTTTGATGGCTTCAATCCAAAGCAATTCAAATAAATAGAATACAGTCTTACAGTCTGTACAGACAATCACATTAATGACTGTTCGATCGCTTTCACTAAGATTTTCAAAAATTCAAATCAATTTCTGATCTGAATATAAAATGATTTCCAAAATAACATTTCTGATAAATATATGAAACTTATTGGACATTAATAACTGCTTTTGATTATATTGTTCGTTGTTTGCATTGATGATTGTATTCATAGATTGTCATATCATCAAGTTTCAATTAACTTTATTTTTTCCAAAATTAAACAAACATGTAAGCTTGGGCATATTGGAACTGTTTGTAAATAAAGCTACCAGTATAGTGACACATCCCTCACCGATGTCGTCCGATGTAGTGCAGTACAGATGAGTAGATTTCAAAAATATTTTCAATATTTTATATATTCTTGTCGTCCAAAGGGAGTGAAAGAAATTCTTTACAATAATTATATGAACGATGAAAAAGAGGACCAAAGTATGCATTGGCTGAGAAGAACAGTATAAATATATGATAAGAGTGACCCAGCTATTTATACAATGGCACGGAGTCATTGATACGATGCAACGGAACAGCGAGTCATTGATTAGCACAAGTGTAGAGACCAATGGATAGAATAGAGTCAGAAATGCTATATATGTTTGAGTTGTGCTCACAATTGGCATGAATTGCATTAAACTCTAGATATTAATGAAAATGAAATGAATTTGTGAGCACTGGGACTAAGGAATGGGTTGGATAGTCAGTGAAGAGTGCAATTGTATGGCACACGTAATTAAAAACGCGCTCACATTCAGCGAATAGTCGGACATAATCTATATGTCAGTTGCATTTGAGGCACTCCGGCTCTAATTTATTAAACCATAAGTCAATGTCGTTCGTAGACTTCGAATGATCGACAGTGACAACAATATTGTACAGTACAGTGCAGTACAGTATAGTACATGGGGCATATGGAAACATGAATCCATTGCTGTCTAACACAACATATTTAAATATAATAATTGTAATAAATGTAAACTCAAAATAAAACTAATTGTTTTTGCTTATAGATGACTGACCAGTGGTCAACATACTTGCACAATTTATTCTAACTTGAATTACCTTGCACACATGATTGACATCGAGACCATTGCCTGCCAAATTCCAATCATTAAAGTTGGTGACTAATATTCTTTATATTTGAGTCAAAGATTTGAAGAACAGAAAACTCACATTTCTTCTATATTTTGTTGAATACATTAATTGTCAATACATTCGAACTCTAAGACTATTTTCTTTTAACAATATGTATGACTGAGACGTGTCAAGCAATGAGTCTGACT
>JAQIWA010001419.1:0-18564 GCA_034693305.1 Eueremaeus valkanovi | reverse complement strand
TTCTATACTCTAATAGTTTCCAGTAATCTATAAAACCTCCGGAAATCATATGTGAAATACTGTAACAAAAAATATAAAATAATATTACATTTCAATAAACTTTTAGAATGTTTGCATAGGAATAGCCATAATTGAGAAATAAATAGTCGGCTCGTGAATAATTCTAGCCAGAAGCTATTTTATTAATATTTTATATTATGCTTTATTCTACCTCACACGCGCGGGGGCCCGGGGGTCGGCGCCTGGAAGCGGCGCCGGGATATCCACAAAAATTATTGCCCTGAAAAATACTTGGAAATTTCTATGGAATTAAAAATGCTGTTTAAATCGTAGCGAAATTTTTCGCGCAAACTCTTCAATAGTTTGGACATTGCATTCATCAGTGATCTGTATATAACCAACAACATAGACACATTGGCATTATCTACGTAGAACTTAATCTCGCTGTGATCCACATCAGTTTCATCGGCATTAATATGATCTTCGAGTCTATTTTCAAAAGCATCCGAATAGTTTTGTTTAAAAACAAGAGTCAAATAATTAAATCCTTTGACTACTGAATCAATTGCAGTCATATTGTCCTTAAAATGATTTAATTAAAGAATATTTGTATCAAGTGAATGGATAAACAACCAGGATACATGTGGATTCTGATCGCCATTATAAATACCAATGGGAACCTCATCGGGAGGTCGACCCAGTTCCAATTTTA
Organism: Eueremaeus valkanovi; assembly: GCA_034693305.1. Taxonomy (NCBI): domain Eukaryota; kingdom Metazoa; phylum Arthropoda; class Arachnida; order Sarcoptiformes; family Eremaeidae; genus Eueremaeus; species Eueremaeus valkanovi. Next base: position 17,852 of record JAQIWA010001419.1, on the reverse strand, counting down.
GTGAAGATAACGTAATAATAGGTAGCATTACTAGAAAGAAGATGAAAGCCGTCCGACGTATAGTCAGGTTATAGTTGCGGACCAGCATTGCCTCAACACGTCTGACATTGAAGTTCTTCGAGAGATAATTATTGCGCTTTTGAACCTTCTTATAGGTTATGGCTTTCTTCATCTGTTCTCGAGTCAATTGGTAGTAAATATCTTCGAGATAATTGGTATTGTATTCAAGTAATAATTTCTGTGGATCATCTTGCTTGATTATGGTCCCGTTGTTCATAAAGGCTACCTGGGCTGCAGTCTTTGCCTCTTCTATGTAATGTGTGGTTATTATTACAGTTTGACCTTGCATTGTAATTAATTGAGATATATCATTTTTTTATTAATTTTGCTATAACAATTAATACAGGTAATTCTGAGCCTGGTTCATTATTGATAACATACCATTCATACGGCAACAATCTTCCAAATACTGCCAAATCCGATGTCTGAGCATTGAGTCGACTCCGACAGTGGGCTCATCCTGAATAATGAGCTTTGGTTTGTGAATCATTGTTATGGCTATCGATACCCGTCTCTGTTGGCCACCACTTGATTCCCTAATAATTCTGTCCTTTTTGGGCAAATCTAGTATTTCTATCAAATGATTAATTCTAATGTTCAGTACTTTTGTCTCCAAATTATAAACTCTTCCATAAAATGTCAAAATCTCTTCTATAGTAAACTCAGTCATAAGCGCCAACTCCTGTGGCATATATCCAACTATTTTACCAGGAATATCTGAACCATTTGAGCCTGGTCTGATTCCAAATACTCTGATATTACCAGATTGGAGCTTAAGCTGATTTAATATAAGACGTATAAGTGTTGTCTTTCCCGTACCATTCGGTCCCAACAGTGCAAATATTTTGCCTAAAATAGTAAATAATTTCATAAATATATTTCACAATTACTTCTTAATTATACAATAATTAATTAAATAAGTTCCTGAGACGCATCAAGGGCAAACAAAAACAAAATCTCAGGAAGAAATAACTAATAAGCCAGCAGAATAATAATATAAAAAACAGCACCAAATACAGACAGGTACGAATAAGAAAGCGGAGAACATTCTATGCACTGTTATAATACCAGAGCCAAAAGTTTCGTCACAACATTGAAAACCATACGTAAAGCAGTGATTGAACCGTTCGCACAGAGCATATGCGATAATTGTGATACAACTATTCGATACATAGAATTAGACTCACAAGTCACCCGGGTCCTATTTTATAATAAAAATAGTAATAAAATTCTTTTGCACATCTGCCACAGGGCTCTAACTCCAGCTCTTCAGCTGAAAATAGTTCACTCTATCTGTATAATTGTATGCATTATAAATTCTAATAGAATCTTGATCAAATTAAATATTTTAAATAAAATATTTATAATTTATTTTTGCAAAACCTTTGGGTATTTCCAGCGATACTTCATTCAAGATATTGACACTTCTATTGTACTCGAAATAAACGTCTTTAATACTGACAGCCATTTCCATATTGTTATTATCGTGGGCACAAATAATGTCAACTTCCTTCTCTATGACCATTCTATTGAACTTGTTGCGTTAACTGCAATTTAACCAATGAAGTTTTTAATCGACAATTTTAAAACAATTATTATAAAAGTTTAAATGAGTTATCAGTTGTTATGTGAGCTCATGAGTACAGAAATAATTAACAATTTATTCACTTTTTTTACAACACATTTATAAATATCTCTGACTGTACAGGTTAAAATCCTCGAAAAGTTCGAAGGTACTATTAATTTGATATTAAAGGTTTTGAAATTAGTTGTGAAAAAGCTACTAAATTATTCAATATTTGTTACAAAAGTTTTTAGAAGTCTTTCTGTCTCTAAAAATAAAGTTGTTATGAAATGAAATATTATATATAATCACTACTAATGAATAACATGAACAAGAATAGAAAAATCCTTTCAATAAACCTGTTTTGAGGTTAGATTGTTCAAGTTCACGTACACGGAATGATTAATCGAGAATGACTTTTCATACGTATTCACAGTAACGCAGCTATGATGTGTGTCCTCGAGTTTGCCGAGTTTCTCGGTGTCAATTAAATGCTTAGGTTGTGTGTGACTTGTATTTAAATGTATAGTATGGCCACTATAGCGGGTAGAAAAGGCACCTGGCCAATATTGTGATTTTAGAATTTTCATGTTTTGAGCTGCTTATGATTCAGATAACCCGGACATTGTATATATTTTTTAATTAGCAATAGACGTGGGATTTGATGGTATAATATATTGTTTGATTTTATTGAAATATGTTTTTGTTCCAAGATGGAAATTTAAAAAAATTTAAATATCTCAGTGATAATATTTTTTAGCTTGATTAGTTGATAAAAATGATACTGTATAAATGTTTGTGCTTGTTTAATGATTATCTTTCAAAACACAAATTTATTTTTTTCTGAAAAAGCTGGAATTCCAGGAACTTCCCCTTCCGCCAAGGTGGCCATTCGTAGCTATAAATTCAGTTTTTCTATTCTAATCATCAGAGAATTTTGTTAAACAATTCGCTGCCCCTGGTGCACATTGACATTAAGCCCCATGAGCTTTGTAAAGTACACTCTATAACACTGAACCCAATAATACACTATCAATAACGTTGCTGTTTAAGATTCGTGTATCTTGCGTTATTATATTACACTGCTCATCATGGGTTTCACTTACACTTACTCCGGTTGCGCCATCACTGTTGAATGTATTTTGATAATTTTATCCAATGTAAAAGTTTTATAATAATTTAAAATGAAAATACCAGAAGATATTACTTTTGAATGAATATAAATAAAAAATTGTACCCGAATAAAACCAAAAGCTTTTACCGGTTAATGTGATTTAAATCCTGTCTATTAATGGATAAAATTGGTTAATATTTTCTCAAGAGCTAACCAGAGCCGCAATAGCTCACTGGTTAGAATGATCGACTCAGAGTTGGAGAGCTGGAGTTCGAGCCCTTGACCCAGTAAGCCAAGATTTGTTGGTTGCTATGGGCCCGTCACCTGTCCTGTAAATTTTCAGAAGCGTAGCATTGCCTCCTCTGACACAGTAAGGTAAAAGACTGCCTGTAATCCCAGAGGCTCGACTTTGTACCCCGAAAAGGGGTTTGCGCTAGATAATTTTTAAAATGTATTTTCTCAACAATATTCTAAACCCTTATATTTTATAGATTTACTACAAATGTGAACAATAAATCGCAAACACTGTGACTAAGGTGTACCCAGGGTTTAAAAATTCAATGAAATATAAGTTTGTGTGAAATATTTCATCTAAAAGTGGATAAAATAATTATATTAATGAAATAAACAAGATTGTTTCCAATAATTAATTTTCAACAATTCTTACATTCATTAAGAAAATAGTCTTTTATCTCACTTATATTCTTTCTAAATGTCTCAGGGCAAAACATAAAAATAATTTTTACCATAAAATCCAGTAAAATATTTTCGAAATCGCTTCTATTTTTTAATCTTTTTTTTCAAATATTAATATATCAAAGACAATGAGTAACAACATTTAACAAAATAATTTTGAGAGCATAATAACATGTATTTTGGCTAAAATTTTCAAACTTTCACAAATAAAAGCCTTTTATATTTCACTAAATTTCACGAAATGAAAGATATTTTTTCGCACTGAAATATTTCAGAGAAAATCTAAAATCTCCCCAACAAAAACCCCAACTGAAAGTTATTTTTAAATGTGCCTGAAGTTAGAGTATTATACAGTAGAATATCAGTAATAGCTTTTGGTTTAATTTGAATAATTTTTTGTTCTTACTCATTTTAGAGTGTAATTTCATAGACTTGGTTATTCACTATAAACAATTATAATTTGCTACTTTTTGTAAAGAGATTTTATGTACGAGGTGAAATTTTAAAATAAAGAACCAAAATATAAAGATTTATATATGTTTCTCAGATTTTCAAAGTTTGAAAAATAATTATGAATTTTATATTATTTTCGATGTATAGAAAAGAAATTTATAATTATATTCTTGTCAAATAAAATTTATTTCAATATACAAGGTGATAATTATATACAAATTTTACAAAGATCATATTATGGAATAAAATTATTTTGACCATAATTGCCTAGTTACTAGTTCAAAAAGCAATTCGACAACTTAAAATAGCCTAGTACCAACTATTATTAATATTAATAATCTGTATAATATTTTTTGTTCGAGTCAATTTTATACCTCTAACTTAAAATAGCACCACCATAATTTTAAAAGTTATTTTACATTGAATAGACATAAAATTTAAATTACATTATAAATCAAAATTATTTACAATTTAATTATCCGAATAATGAATAAATGTTTGTAAAAATTAGTCATGATCATTTATAGAATAAAATTAAAAGATAAAGTACCAGTATATAATTCATGATAATTATGTTGATTACAATCTGAATGAAAGTTATTTATTAACAATAATATTAATATTCTCTGAATTCATATCTGTTTCTATCAAACTGTATGTTAAGCCTAATTATAATTCTTTAAAAGTATTTACAAATAATATAATATTTTTAATGAAATAATATTTTTTATAAACTTATATTCAATGAACACACTGTCAGTCCATATAGTTCTTGTGAATTCTGGGACATTCACTGTTACATTGAGGCCAATTGCAGTCGTCCACCAGCCAGTGGTGGCACTGATCCCTGTGCGCTAACCACCGGTGCCTCTCCTGGTGCTGTCGGCTATTCGACTGCTGCGTCTGTACAGCGGGTTTGTGACCACTTTTATTACTACTGGTGTCGCCAATAATCTGATCCCGTTTTGTCTTATGTCGTCTTCGCATATGTTTTCTTCTCTTCTTCTTCTTTCGGTACAAATTGGGCGAATCGTTGAGTACTGTGTCGTTGCTGTGACTATGACTGTGCCGGTTAGTCTCCAATGAGTTCGATTCCCAGCACCGGATGGCGTCTGGAAGTGATATCTTGTTGATGGAGACGGAACGCCAGTCGGGTTTCGTTAGCACTATATGGGAGACACAACTCGGGGCGAACACTGCCGTCACGTTCTCGAGGGTTGCGCGCAGTTGTTGGCCCAGACTATGGATGTATTTGAACTGTTGCTGGGAGTGGGTCAGCGACACGCCATCCATGTGCATCTGAGCCTCGTCGTACAACCATTGGAAAATGAACAAGGGTGCTTTCAATGTCGGGTAGAGTCTGTAGCCAAATATGCATCGCCAGGGTTCTAACGGGTATTGTGCTGCACATGCACTGGGCACTCGACTCGACCACATTCTGTGACAAATCAGACCATATTTAGTAATTTTTCATCAAAACTGTAATATTGTATCAAAAATAATATTAATTAAATGTTTGAACTTATTTACAAATATTGAGATTCAGTTATACCGAACGGAAATTGTTTTTGAATTTGTGAGGCTTTAGAATTAACATGTAAGCAAGCTAATATAGATAATCAATGCTAAGTCTGAATAAAACTTAAATAAGCCTTCAGTTTCTGACCAAAATTTATTAAACAGTTATTAGTAAATTATTGAAAATTTCTGTAAATCTAAGTAATCAAGGTAGCTAATCAGGGAGTGACCATAAGTTCATTTTTCTTCTGTGGCAAACAATTAACTAAGTATTTTAATTTTTGGTTAAAAATGGCAGGGTATGTTTCAATAATTAGCCCGGAAGCTCTTAATTTGTAAGGGAAATGTGATGAATAGTAAATGAAATGAATTAAAAACTGTAGCGAATATATACACCGAGTGTTGACTGCAATAACATTTCAATTCAATTGACCGGGATTATCCACCAAAAGGATTTTTATTTTCAATTCAACAAAGATGAATTATCAATTACCATAAATTATTTTTGAGCTAACTGTAACTTGATACTTTTGAAAGCTATAAAGGAAAACGATATTTTTACTCAAAAGCTTGAAAGTAAATCACCCAGAATAGGATTTTTATACTAGTCTTTCTTTCATTCCTTAAACTTGCCTGCATGATTATGAGCACTACACTTATTTGTGCCAGTATTTAATAAGTAGAAATATATTGATTACAGTTATGTTCAAGTTAATAAACTGTACTGAACATATTCATTAATCTAACTAATTGATGATATTAAAAATTTATCCCCTGGCTCATCTCTCTGGCACATAGAATCTAGTAAATTTAAATTGACTATACTTTTAAAATTCAAAAAACAACCTGTCAGCTATTTTCTAAAAAATTAATTACAGTTCGACTAAAAAATTTATAAAAATAGATGAACCATGATTAAAATTAGTTATTCATACTTGAAAGCAGTCTTTATGCCATCCATTGGCGCGCAATTGATGGCATCAATGCAGGGCTTCTTATTGTTGCCATTGAACGGCTCGTTATCTAATATCCAACCGGAATCGGCTAAACCTCTTACGTCTGCTTTTGATCCGGCATTGGATAATAGCTGTGCGATTCTATCCAGGTTAATCATCACACCGGCAGCACCGGCTGAAGAGCCGGCCAATAGTAGCAGTTTTGCGTCGGATAGTCCTCGCGGTAACAGTTCTGTTATGACTTGATCTACAATACGAGAGCCGAGAAATGATAGGTCACCGGGAGATGAGGCGGGACTGTCACCCGACCAGATGTCTGACGAACAGTACGGTATAAAAACATGATTGGCATTCCACCAGTGTGGATTTTCTTCAGGTGATGTGGATAAAATGCCACCCACTGTATAGGAAGTAAAATAATTAATATGGCTTGCTTAAATTTGATAAACTGTAATTGGAGCATGGTATTGAACTGGGTGCTTGAAAGTTTTATTAAAATAGATAAAATTGGTTAATACAACCATCGGAATATTTTTTGTGCCAAGGATAATTACTAATTTTGGAATTCAGACAAATATATAATTATTTATGCTTATTTACAAATTGAACCAGGTTCTAATTCATGTATTTTGAATTCTTATTTAATTAATTCTGGGTGAAATCTTATTTTTGTTCAAGTTTGCAGCTAATCTTGTTAATATTTAAATTAGTCATTCCATAAAACATTTATTTATATATTGAATATAAGAGTTGTTTACACAAGCAGTCAATTAAAGCTAATTTTCTGCAAACAAATCACTCAAATCCGTTAATCCATTATTACAGACATAAAAATGATCGAAACTTTTCCAAAAATTATAATCCCCGACAAATTAACACTTATAGTACTGCCGATTGTTCTATAAATAATCTAGCAACAAATATTATTTAGCAAAAAATAATCTGTGACAGCTCATAAATAACTTGATCATAATTACAGTTATCTATTCGATGATAAATTATAGCAAAAATAATTGTGTCAATGCAACAGAAATTAATGAGACATGTCAAATAGTCAAATAGTCAAATATTGTATTTGGAACAGTCAGTCGGCAAACATGAGAGAGAGAGAGAGAGAGAGAGCACACAATTCTCACCAGTTTTGGCTTCTGGCCAATGGGCGGAAGTCATTAAACTTCTCATTTTGAGCCATCGCTGGTGACACGTGACAGCACTGAAACAATACCAGCCCCCTTCCAAGAAGACAATCCAGCGCCTGGAGCCAAATGATCGCCGTATGTAATAGCCGGCAACTGTTCCGTCATTACAAGTGACAGAACTGTTTGATAACATAACGCGCCGTAAATACGAATACGAGCTATACGTCTGTGAGAACGCATTGTAAGAACTGTCACTTTGATGGGCATTATTGTTATTATCGTTATTATTCATATTTGTACTGCTCGAGTGTAAAAGTTTCTGATGGTCCCGGTGCTGCTGCTGGTGCCTGCTCGATGGGTTATTAGCAGACAGTAATGATGACAGCCTTTGATGTGATGATGGCGCTGGGTCAATTGACGCATGGTGCTTTAATTGCTGCTGTGATGGACTGGCGTTGATTACAGCCTGCTGTTCCAGTTGTGAGCTAGCTAATGATTGAGCTGCCGCTTCTGCCGCCGCGTCCGACTTAGATGAGCTTGCTAAATTGTCTGCCGGCGTCTGGCCTGTCGGCGCTGACGAATATGATGTATATTTGCCGCAAGTGGTCGATATGACTACACCCATCACTAATAGCAGTACTAATGGCAAGACATCCATCATTGTGGCAGTGGTTGATGAAGATCTAGCACTGGCTGTTGCGGTCAGCTTTACACTGCTTATTGTTGATGAAGCTATTGTTAACTGTGACCGCTTTGATGGCAGCGATGCCTTTGATGAAGGCTTGCCTGATATGATTCCGATCTATACATCAGTTATGTGTGAGAACAGAGAACGTCATTAACAACAATAAGTTTAGATATTTTTGGCTTTATATCTATGTTTGGGAGCAAATGAGATATTGAGTGATAGATTGAGAGCCACAATAATATACCAGTCGTATAGCAGAGATATTTTTTGCTTAACTAAATATTTCATTTTTTTATTAACTGGATAAAATTTAAATCGGCTAAAATTCTCAGAATATTTTCGAACTTGCTAAATTAGCAATTGTAGTGATCAAAATAATACGGAAAAAATAAAATAAGATTGATACTTTTTAAAAATTAAATAATATCATCATATAATATAACAGGATAAAATAGGAATACCAACACTCATTGATTAGCTTGCAAGAATGAACAGAAGTAGTAAGGGTTATCCCGATATTTTGATAATGATTTTCACATTTTATACAATATTTATAATAAATATTTATTTACAGTCAATATATTCTAATATAACTACAATTGCAAAGAACAATGCAAAATATAACCTATTATATTAATATTTCAACTGATCCTGATTAATAATTATTCAACTAGTAAATTGAGCTGATTTTACAATAAGCACAAAATATATTTTTTGCAAACTCTGTTGACTGTCTCACACAATATGCAACCAAACTGTAAGAAATAGTAACATATTCTGTGACTCTATTTCACACAGCATTCTAGTCCACACTCAGGCACACACTGACTGCACTATTCTTACTCCTACTGTCAATCCTAATTGACAAACGTCTCGGTCAGATCATCCATAAAAAATATCCCTCCCTAAAGCCCCCACGTCTCTCAAAAGTTACGATAGGGTACAGTAGACACGCTATGCAATGGGCGATCACATCAAATATATATACAATAATATACAGTATGTGTCAAATGTGAGCTAATGTGCGTAAATCAGTACTGCTTTTAAATATAGAGATAAATGCAAAGGACTGGCAGAGAGTGAGTGAGTGAGAGCGGGAGAGAGAGAGAGAGAGAGAGAGAGAGAGAGAGAGAGAGAGAGAGAGAGAGAGAGAGAGAGCAAAATAATTTACTAATGTATAGTAAAGTTAACGAAAAAAATATTTCTAATGTGAAAATTTTCATTCAGTTTAGAGCAGACTAACGATGAATATAAAAATATAGATGTGCAAGCTCAAAAATATCACTGTTAAATTTTGAGCCTTTATTTTCCGAATTCGAAGGGGTGACCAAAATTGCACAGTTTCGCCAACATAAGGGGGGCTATAGAAAGCCTATCTGAAAAAAGCTATATGATTTCTATCTCTTACAGGTGATTTTTTCTCAAGAAGGTTTTTTTTCAAAACGTCTCCCTTGCACATCTCAATTAAAAAATATATTCTTGAGCATTGATTTTTTACCTACTTGTGCCGCGAAAGAGTGTGTATATGTAAGAGTGGCACAGAATATGGCAAATGCTATATAACGAGTGTGTAGTGCGAGAGCCTATGTATGTGTATGTGTCGGATCAGATCAAAGAGCCTGTGCCGCTATTGAGCTCGAGCGTGCCGTTGGCGGCACAGATCAAAGAAGGATAACACCAGTGCCTCTTTGTGTCATGTGAACAAATGTCGGCTCCTATTCCTTTGATGTGGTTTTTCATAGCTTACAAGGCTTTCTGATGTGGTTTAAAGAGAGTATTAGTTTGAATATAAAAAAATTATATATAAGTTATAACATATAAAAAATATATGTATTTATTAAAAGCGATTATATTTATAAATATTATATAAAAATTACGGGAAAATTATTGTTTATTATATTTTTTTATATATTCTTCTAATTTATAAATAATTTTATATTTAATATATGTTTGAATAGAAAAAAGAGGAAAAATATTTTTTTGCTTCTTCTTAATGTCTGTCTTGTTCTTAATCGCACTGTTCGTCTAGGATATCATTTTACACCGGGCAATTATTTCTCAAATTTCGTAATCGCAATTTTGCATGATGTGGGCAATTTTTTATCAGTTATAATGTGCCTGTGCTGTTATTTCGCTTTGATCTCCCTCTCCCTCTCACTGTCTATTTTAAAAAGCAAACATCAATTATCGTCGAACCTATTTATACTGATTGCCAGAATTTTTTTTCGAAATAAGAGTAATTAATTTTAAGCCGCTTTCCAACTGTAACTACACATAAAATATATATTGCGTTTTAACTATTTATCGTCAAAATATAACATTGGTCTGTCAACCAGTGCGCTTTATTTTGTACTGATAAATGGATGTGACTGTATGCTTTTTTTTGCATAAAATCTAGGTCTGTTCTCTACGGATAAAAATATATAATCTATGGCTTATATGTCATGAAGTAAATTGAGGGAAAATATTTTGTATCACTAATGATCATAAATTCGTATCTCGTTATGCATTTGTACGGATAAAGTGTGCTTACATTCATTTTCGGCTTATGCTCTATAAATCATTAGCGGAATATCTATTTGTTAATCTAGTCCTTGTGCTTTTTGGTCTGTTCTATCAATATTTCAATGCTTTTAGTGATTTTATGAAAATAATTTTTCAAATTTTATAAATTGAGCCAAGTTATCAAGCAAGGTTATAAAAGTATACAGAATAGTCAAAAGAAAATTTAAAATAATTTATTGAAATATAATTTTTATTGTATTTTTATATTGCACTGAAAGACTGTATTTCTGATAAATTAATTTATATAAAAATTTTGTTTAAAATTTTTATTTGTCTTCCAATCTGTCAGCGTTTTCACCAGGCTAATTTTTGTTAACTGTAATCAATTCTAAATTTCTCGAAAAAATTAACAAAAATTAAACTGTAACATATTTTAATTTGTTAATAATTATTAATCCTGCGTAATTTTAAATTAATATTGGATTTGAATACAGTGACTATAAATAAACATGCACGTACCTTTTCCACAGTTTGGTCTTTTATATTTTTCAAATGTTCAGAAATATTAACAAACTTGATGAATTAATTAATGTAAGCATGTAAATATTATGTATATAAGTAAATAACATATTATTAAATGAATATTGATGAAAAATGATCAGTCAGCTATTATCGTGTCAACATAATTGTTAATAAAGAGTATTTTCAATTCTGGAGTCACTTCACATCTCCAATAAATATCAAATATAATAAAATCATAAAAATAATGAAAACATTTCTCTTTTCTTACAGTTTATTATTGTTATGATTATTATTGTTCAGTTGAAGTGCACAAGAATTTTATCAAGAAATAAACATTTTATCATGTCCAATTTCATCTTGATACGTCTTCTACGAAATCTACATTGATAATTATCAACTCATATCTGTCAAACATTTTTATTATTCTGTTTATATTTATCTTACTTTTATATCAGAATATTATTATTCGGCGGAAAAAAATTCGCACAAATATTATTAATAACAAAAAACAGAATATTTTTATTTAATATTTTTCACAAATTTATGTTTATTTTAGAGACGAAAACATATTTCGAAAATATTTATTCAGAAGAAAAAACTAAAAATTCATAACATATTCTTCAACACTAAACATGAGATATGAGAAAAATATTCATAAATAATAAGAAGAAAAAAAATTACGAGAGTTTTACAATTGCTATGCAATACAAGTGAAAAACCGAAAGTACTGTTCGCTCGCACTGTCAGTGATTTAATGACTTAGAATAGAGAGAGGAATCCACTGCTCGTTAGAGCACTGCTGAGTGACTGCACGTTAAGACATAAGACGATAGCGAAGAACACAGAGAGCGAAGAGAGAGAAAAAATAAAAACGAGGAAATACTTATTTCAACACTACCAGAGCAGCACTGGTATGCACTGTGTGTGCGCGCCTAGCACAAACACACGCACTTACACAACATTTATATGAACTACAAATATGTGAAAGAGTAAAATAGATAAAAATATTCTGTAAATTCTTGAGAGAGCACAAACACACCGAAGCCATTGATTTATACAGGGTCACAGAATATGAAGGGTAAATTCCCCACAATCAATAAAATACCAAGACAGTTAAATTACCTAGTTAGAAAGTTTTGGTCAAATTAATAATTTGGGGGACATTTTGAACGGCATTTTTATTGAAAATATTTCACCTAAGCTACTTTATTACTCAAGTCTACTTTTTTTGACAAAATATTGTACACTTTCCGCATCCCTGCAAATATATATTCCTTAAGAATTTTAAGTTAAAACTGTTTATCCGTTTTTATTTATGTATTTATTCGTACAGATAGTGTGTTATGTTTTCGTGTGTGTTTGGCGCGGCATATCGATTTGTACCGGCACATAAAATAGCTTACTGTCCACTAATGAATAGACCAGTGCCAGTGCCAGCACAGGAACCAAAGTTTTAATTAAATATAAGAGAGTTCACACGAAAAGCTGAGCCAAACAATCCTTATTTATTCACTCAATGTTCCCATTGATTGACAGCAATAAGAGAGAGCACCGACAGTACAAACAGAGCCACTATTTAGCTGTCTATGAGTTTTGGCTCAAAGGAGTCCGACGTCTCCTAATTCGGACAATCAATTACTGGACAGTCATTTAGGCGTTTGTGACTCATGTGTACAAAATTTTTATATACTTTTATTATACACTCAATTCAGCTAATAGTCTGTCTCCTATTTAGGCTATAATTCTCGTTCAGTTTAGTGTTGAATGCAGTATATTCTGGATCGTAGATAAATCTCAATGAATTAACAAGAGATGTGCAAGGTTACCATGGAAAATACAAATTATAAACTGGATAAAAATAAATAAATTACTCTAGTTAAGATAAAAATCAACCAAGATTCAAAGAATAACTGTGAATATTTTGATAAAAGAGAAATTATTTGGCATATTGAGCCTGCACATCTTACATAATACGGAAATATGAATAACTATTGAGAATTATCAGGGTTGATTTAAATCCAATTCAACATACTTTGAAGATTATTGTGAATTAGAACTGCATAGAAATTAGTTGAAACAAATCAATAGTAAGAATCATTGGTGACTAAAATTGCATGGAACAATTAATATGAAATTTCACATAAAGCCCTTGATTATTTTGAAATAAATTCATTTTAATTTAACCATGAATTTTGGTTGCGCTCGCACTTACAGAGACAAATAATTTAATTTCAATAAAATAAATTTAATTAATCATGGTTGATAATTGAATGTTTAAAATATGCAAGTGCACATTTCACAATAAAATACATTTTTCAGAACTGTAAGGGTGCTTTCCTTATTTTGATTTAAATATACCCTGCTAACTTATAAATACCAAGTTTGTTTTAAATATAACAAATTTAGAATTTCTATCTCTGTTCGTCTGTATAATAAATATGATATTTCTATTTGGTGTACATTTCATGCAATTTTAGTCATTCTTACAGTTTGTTCAGAGCTTATACTGAATAGTAAACTGTAAGACAGTATTACTAAAACTTATCCAAGTATTGAGCTGACACTGAAACAAACAGTGGCGTAAACACATGCAATTAAAAATAAAAGAGCACATGCTATGGGCGCTACATAAGCAAGGCACACAAGCACAGGCACACCAGCACAGGCACGCTAATGAGAATGACAGGCCCTCTTGTATTATACAATAAACACATAAAAACATTTTCATTTTATCTTTTTTTTCTTGTGTGCAGTTTATACTCGAGGTATGATTTAAGTCTTCGGCAGAGACTTTAAAATGTTAGGAAACTGTGCTAAAAGTGTGATTGCTATGAGAGTGGAGATTATTGAATAGGAAATTAACGCTTGACTTAACTTATTCTCAAAGCGATAGCGAAAGAGAAGAATAAAAATTGCTTTAAGAATGAGATGATAGGAAAGCAAAGGAAATTGAAGTTAACTTTTTTTTTCTCAGAATAGTTCGTATTTTTATATATTTTCGCTGATTTTTACGCTATTTTAAGCACAAGAAAAAAAGTATTTTTTTCCTTACTTTAAACTTAACTTATTCTGTAATACAGTATAAGACAAGAATAGTGTCTATTCTTTACTATACGAGACGTTAAACGAGATATTGTGTAATGCGTTGACTGAATGACTAATATATCCGCCACTGACTGACTGAATGACTGCCTATTTATGTATTGCATAATACAGTCGAATATAAGTACAAAAAACTACAGTTCACTATAAAAAATATCTGTTCACTATAAAGATATATATACTTTAATTAGTTATCAGTATAAAAAATTAAATTAGCACCGGTGTAATTAATTTTTAATTAGGATAGAATTTAATCGCTATATTGGAACACCTGTATAATATGACCGGGTGCAAGTGTATGTGCGAGCACAGGGAGAGAGAGGGAAGGGAGCAGAAGGCGAACCGAATCGAATCGAGTTCACTAAAGCGTTGCTATTATGTTAACAAGACCTGAGCCGCACATCTCAAGCACTTGCCTTTGATGTATACCGACAGGCGCTCAGAGCACAGGCATGTGATCCATAAGACATTTGGTGCCCTCTCTTCATCGCTCTCTCGACAGGACTCTGGCGAAGGTGAGGCTGTGCTGCTGAAGGTTGTCCTGGGATTTGTTGCACTGGTATAGAGAGCGCAGGCATCAGAAACCCCGCCAACACTTAAATTATTTAATAATCTATTATTTGTTAGCAATACTTAAGTACAGAATAAGTGATACAAAAGCTATCAATTTATAAATTGTATATACAATTAGTATTAGTATAATCCATAAGTATACCACCCTGCTCCTTTCTATTCATACAATTGGAACACTTGTATTCAGCATTGTATGCAGATTACGATAATTAATTTTGTTTCTGGCTAATTTTATTCTATCTACATATTTTTAGAAGTGTAATCTTAGCTTGGTTTCATATTGAAATATGCTATTTTATTCTTGATCATTATTGGAGGCGTTACGCAAAGAATTATTTTTTAAATGTACAATTAAATTGAGCTATGTAAATTTCAAGCTAAGAATTTTCTATATTTTGAAAAATGATTATGTTCAAAGGTTTTGTGTACAAAATAGCAGGGTAAGAAGTTATGGCAATTTTATTGTATTGTATATAATCACATAAAAAATAAACTAGATTGAAATATGAATTTTTTCATTAACATTCAGAATGTTTTTAACCATTTTCTCAAAATAATACCAATGAAAAGACAACTTGAAAAAATAATGTCCTTTGCTCCGGTGATTTCCAATTACATTAATCAGAATATTATGATATGTTTGCAAATAAATATAATATACCTGGTACAGTTGGTAAAATTTAAAAATCTTATTGTTTGAACGATGAGATCAATATAAAAGCCTACAATAAAAATGTATGCTCTGGCACATAAAAGGTTACCGCCGTTTAATCAATTGTATCAGAACTATTATCTTGCTATTCAAAGAAACCGAACACAATTGGGATAATATCTCTGCAATTATAGCCATTATTTATATCTATGATTCTTATCTCAAATATTTCTGGAATTTTATAATGAAAATAGATTTTTCAACTTTAAGATGAACTGATTGTCAGAGCATTCTCTCAATAATCGACTATTGTTTGTATCAAACTGTAAGAAAATATATAAATGTTTTATAAATTATTCTTTTATTTAAAAATATATTTACCGGGTAGGAAAATAATGAGGATTATATTTGGCAAATTTTTCAAATTAGTCAATAAACCCAAAGAGAATATTAGCACAGTAAAAAATGATCTTGCTATCTATTTCGAAATACGAACAAATAGAATAGAAGCCAAACTTTAAAATTAAACCAGGTGAAAAATTTTATACAAGATAAATATGAATAACAATTTAATAATAATTATTTTATATTAAAATAATAAATACTTTCTAAGCAAATTTACTTTAGTCCCTTTTTACATTATTCAGCCCTGATAATTTTGATGTATACATTTCAAAGTAGTCAGTTTTTCATAATAACACGTACCACGTACTTATCGTAATAATAAATACATAATTTAGAATAGATATAACTACCTGTGCAGAGTATATCTGCCTTTTAAATATAAACTCTCATATTTTTTTTATAGCAATGTTTATCGCAACATATTTTTCTTCCTAATGCATTGATCTAATCAGGCACACGTACTGCCATTAAATTTATGGAAAATATGAGATAAGAAAAATTCAATCAGAGTAAATATTTCCAAGGTGAAATCAAGAACTTAATCTAATTTTTAAAATTATTTGACCCTGGAATTTATATCATAACATTTATAATGATCAGAGCCTGGAAAAGGGTTTCGCCTCCTCGTGCATAAGAGTCTGGTGTCATCATAACAAACACAGGGGTAGTTAGCACATCAACTCAATAGCTAGCAGGTTAACTTTAAGATGCAGTTTACTTCATATATGACATTTTTGTGCTGAAAAAACATTGTTTGAACTTGGAACTTAACATTTGAACTCCCCTTCCCTTATTTGTTATGATGCCACCAGACTCATATGCACGGAAAGGTGGAACGGTTTTCCAGGCTCTTGTTATAATGATAAATACAATACAGCTAAAGCTACACTCCAGTCACCAGTCTCATTTTTAATGGCTTACTGTTAGCTATGCTTTCTTTCCAAATAATTTTGAAACAGAAGCAGAAAACACTAAAAATATTAAATGGCTTAATTATAAATTATTCATTACCTCTCTTCAAATATAAAAAATTCTTATGAACTCTCCCTTTATTACAGTTCGGATGCAAACACACAGAACCTGAGGATTCGGTTCCCAATTGAAGTGCTCTTAAGTAAACAAAAATATAAATCATAGCAATAGATAGAGAAAGAAAAAATGAAAGAGAGAGAGAATAAAAAGCCATGCTTAATTTATTTATAATGATTATAATTGAGAACTGAATTCTAAAAAACTATCAATTAACTTTTAGTCCCTCTCCGGCTTTTCCCTCCCTCTCCGAGCTCTTCAGTTATATAACATTTCGGAACAAATTTTAAGAAAAAACTTATAAATATTTTTTTTACTTCAAATGAATTTTTATTAGAGTCGAGCTGTGAGTGAAGGAGTGGAGAGAGAGAGAGAGAGAGAGAGAGAGAGAGAGAGAGAGAGAGAGAGAGAATGTGCGCGAAAACTTGAGTACAGAGTAAATGCTGTGATTTCTCCCTCTGGTCTCTGACTGTATTTTGAAGGCATAGTTAAATCCACGACTAATTGCAGTCAAAGCTATTAATTAAGTAGTTTTTGGTCTTTAACGTAAAGTAATGGCTGAGTCGTCGGCAAACATCAAACGACTGCATGAATACAACGGCTCGCATACAAACACACGTACAGAGTATATACTGTGCGGAGAGACAGATAATACAGGGGCATAATTATGAGGTTGTTAATAGAGAACCAGAGCCAAAAATATAATATTATTATTGCGAATATTAATGTAAATTTATTTTTATGCTTATAATGATTATTATTATTATCTAACAATTGTATGATTTTTTTTTCTGTATATTTTGTGTTCAACTTTTTTTTTTTGCTTTTTTTTGTATTCTGTTATGTTTTGCTGATTATATAATTTTAATTTCAGGT
>JAQIWA010001418.1:0-18576 GCA_034693305.1 Eueremaeus valkanovi | reverse complement strand
ATAAACACCGGTTTTACTGCCTCTGAGTGTCTGCGGATTTATGCCTAAGATTTACAAACATATAAATCAATTATTTTAATAATACAGTCATTTGTGTCATACATACCGGCGTCGAGTATGGACTCATAGGTCGCCTCCAATAACATTCTCGATTGCGGATCAATTTCATCGGCCATTTGTTGCATAATTCCGAAGAAAAATACATCAAATTTATCGCAATTCTGTATTTTAGCCATTCGTGGGTTAATGCCATTCAGATCTGAAAATTGAAAATTATTAATAAAATATTAATATTCGCATAAAATAATGAGTTGGTGTTTAAAAGTTCAACAATTTCGTCAACCCAGGTAAGTATGATCTATTGAAAAATTTTTGCCATTTAACTGCCCAAATGTTTGATTGTTAGCAAAGGCTATCTTCGAGTATAGTTATACTTAAATAAAACTTTACAGCTATTCATAATGCAATATAAGATCATTTTTCTGCCGGATTCTATTATTCTTTTCCGTAATCTTGTTCTTTATGTTGATATTTTAAAGTTAGCTTGATATATACTAATTCAATACAATTAAAGTTTTTATCAATAGTCCAATCAATTGAATAAAATTCTGAATTTTTTTAAACTTAAAGTCATTTTATTCTCAACTTATCTTTCATTAAAATTGTGACTCAAGTAAGAAAATCTTAAAAACTTAAACTTGCTTAATTTAAAATAATCTTAACTTCTACCTGATCAAAGCAATATTATCATAAGTTCAAAATAGCATGGCCAATTAAGTACTTAAACCTTGCTTGACATTGAACTTATAAAACTTAAAACTTCTAATTACATAAAAAAATAAGTTTTAGATTTGAAATGAATTTTAATTATCAAAAGCGATAACATATTTAAGCTCTGATTACTTAAGTTATACCAAACTATTGCTGACTATTAATAGATTATAAAATTATAAGAAAGGCCAAAATATGATTGCGATCTATAGCTATATAAATAGGAACAGCTTCTCACCCATAGGCCAACGACTATCATCTGCCGAAACCATATCAATGCCGTCGTAAAGATTTTTGGCGAACTCATCCACGTTGTCCGACAACGGGAAGCGCCCACTCATACCACTGATCACTATATCTCTGTCTGACATATTCACTGCAAGATTTCCAATGCTTTTCGATTTGAAAAGGATTTATCGAAAGAGTTATTTCAAACCAAAGTATTTTTTTTATTCAAATTATTTCTTTGAAATAATTTAAAATATTTTATTGAATTAAAATTTTTCTTTATATACTCCGAAACTCTTGAGCTTATTATTAAAAAAAAATATGAATATCCACATCAAATTAATCATACCTGTGTAAGCTCGGCCTATTTTATTGGCCAGAACTATGTAGAAACACATTATTTGGTGTCAATTCATAATAAGTTTTGTATACTTTTCTACTCTTTTTATTTTATTGTAAAGCAAAGCATAATTTTAGTTAAGCTAAATAAGCGTAAGTAAGCTTGCACATTTTTGTGCAATTTTTTTTATAAGCTATTTAATACTTAATAATAATTTTCGTATCGAAATCAAACAATAATATAATATATGATTAACATAAAAAAAATTATTTAATAAATAGCTTCCAGCACTAAATTATAGGATTGACCGATGAAATAGGTGCTAGACGCTATACGTATAAAAATTTAAATGGGTATTATTAAAGTATATTGATCACTCTTTAATTTGAATGATTATATTCTTTTTTAAATACAAATAAAACTATTATTTTCTTTAATAAATATGTAAATTATAATTCGTATTCAAAATTACATCACTTTTACGGTCAGTTTTGAAATAAAAATCAATATTTTTTTTTGTGCAAAAAAGTGTTCTTTAGATATATTGTATGAAATTTCTTATTTGAGATCAATTTTTTTTATGGGAAAAAAAACATTTTTTGATTGATTATTGTTAATATCTGTGGATAATTGGATAATTAGCAGCTTGATAATTTAATATTGAATTTCTTTATAATTGTCACGGATGATGAAAGAGTTGATTCCAATACGAAAAATATTTTGAAATTAATATATAATTAGAAATATTTTTGTTTATTACTTAATACAAGAATATTATCCTATAATCCGATTCTATTAATATTTTATACAAATATAATATGTTTTTATTGAAACAAATCGAAGCAAACATTTTATAAATCATTTTTACAAATATATTAAAAATAAAATGCCATTGATTTCAGTAATTATTACATAGTTCATTTTAGACTCTGAAAAGCTCATCCTGGTCCTAGTTTTTCATGTCTTGGATTTTGTCATGATCTTGGACAGGCCAAGAAATCAGCGTTTTAGACAGGAACGGGACGGGATTGGAAAAGACAACTGTTTAGTTTCTATAAGGATAGACCAAGAACCGGCAGAACCTGACAGGAACAGGCAGGGCGGGACAACAAATTCGCCTTCTGGGCCAAGACCAGGACAAGACGGGACAGGATGGAATTTTTGTGTCTTTTCAGAGTCTAGTTTATGTATTGAACGCTTGGCTTCAATATTGTTTCAATTTGATGGCATACTCGGGAGTGCTATTGACGTGATCTACTGACTTTTGAGCTTGCACATCCCTTACACATTAAATGCTCAACTGAAAAAAATATTTTTAGAATACAGGTCCGTTAGTAATAATTATTACTACTGACCAGGATGAGCAAGATGCATTATAAAACTTAATTACAGAATTATTTGGTAATATTTAGCCTAAAATTATAAAGTCTTTCGAAAGTATAATGAGTTTTTTGTCCATCCCTGGTGTTATTTGTGTCCAATTTGTATCAATGCAAATCTCTATTTGTCAATATTTACGCATATAATTGATTGCTTGATAGAAAAAAATCATTTCGTAATAAAATGAATTCAAGTTTAATTGTGTTATTGATTACAATGTTTTGAAATCATTGCCTATAATAATAATAATCAAAATATTTTTTTTTGCTTAATTCGTATTCATTTCTAAGAATAAGGAAAACTATTTACTCGTTATTTGGCATCAATTTTCTCATACATATGATTGATATAATGATTAATAAATATTTTGCTAAATTGAATAGATCCAGTTACATCTATTAACTTTTTTTCAAGGACACCGATTACGATATTTGCTTACATAATCTTGACTGTCTTAATGGGCTTTTCTTGATCATTGATAAGCTCTTTATTGACAACTCAAGTATCAATAATTTGTTAGCATTTATGCAAATAAAGTGTAAATCTGTTTAAAAGAATACATAAATAATTAGTAATATTAAAGACATTATATCTTATAAGAAGAATGGGATAACGGGGGGTGGGGGTGGGGGTGTAGCCGGGTCTTCTTGAACACAGCTATATGAGCTGGGTATTTTTATTACAACCTTAATAAGAGAACTCATCTCTTAATTGGTTGCGAATATTGCCTGAATTTAAGTCAAAATCAAGAATCAATTTCAATCAATATACAGATTGCGGTATACCACCAAGGTGACAATTGCGGTTTGCAGTCAGATCAATGCTGCAAGGTAGTTTTACTCATATTCTGTATAAATAATTTAAAAAGAGCGTGGGTTAGCCTCACTCACTAATGTTGGATAAATATTAACTTAATTTACTTGCGATGAAATCAGTTCTTTTGACTTGTCCTCGCTTAGAGTAATCGATGAAATCAATTAACTAGTCAAGTTTTGATTACCCAATACAACCCTGGTGGGGAGAGAGAGAGAGAGAGAGAGAGAGAGAGAGAGAGAGAGAGAGAGAGAGAGGGAGAGAGAGTCGACTGTATTTCTGAATTATATTTTCATATCGTTTTCATAGTCAACATCATTAGTAAAAGTTTCCATTGTTTTGAATATAATCTATGAATAATAGTGATCACTGATCACCTTGCTAATTATCTTAAGTTGAAAATAGCTGTCTTCATTTATTAAATCATTAAATCAATTACCCAGTTCCCCAAATCATGTTCCCGGTATTGTGTCATTAAGGGGACAGTTATTATCTTTTGAATTAACGCTGAATTTTATTTGTTTTACACCTTTTGTCACATATTTTTGATTTGTTCGCAGAATTGATAAGACATTAAACTTTTCTTTCTTTTAATTATCAATATATGTATTCTGAGCTGAGATAAAAAAAATATCAATTATCCTTTTACTCATAAGCAGGATCATTTGCAAAAAAACACAACTAATGGCAGATTTAAAAGCTATTTGTTTGCGATTTTTGACAATGAATTTAATAGTTATTTAATTATTTATTAATTATTATAAAAAAATGTTTGCATTAATAGATTTTTTTTACTATAATATAAATCATAGACTGTATATCTGAAAAAGGATCTTGATTTATTGAAATGATGATTCGTGTTTCTCACTAATATTCAATCTGCATAAACATCTCAATAAAGATAATCACCTTGAGCCAATTAATCCTTTACTGATATAAATGAGCAGAGCCTGGAAAACCGTTCCGCCTTCCCGTGCATATGAGTCTGGTCGTCATCATTACAAACAAAGGTGGTATTAACACATCAACTCAATAGTTAGCAGGTTAACTTCTAAACGCAGTTCTAAGATGACATTTTTGTGTTGGAAAAAGCACTGTTTGAACTTGCAACTTTCTATTTGAAATCGCATACTTGAACTGCATTTGAAAGTTAACCTGCTAACTATTGAGTGGATGTGTTAACTCCCCCTTTGTTTGTTATGATGACACCAGACTCATATGCACGGGAATCCCGGACGGTTTTACAGGCTATGTATAAGATCCATGATAGGCAATGGGGGGTCTAGGGGGTATACCCCCTATGATTTTGGGTGAGGTATACCCCCCTTTGTTTTTCGATGATTTGGTGGGAAAAACTCAAAAATGGGGCCCTTTTGGGCGAAAAAAGTGATTAATTGTACCTCTTTTGGCAAAAATTTTTGGCATATCCCTCTGACGACCCATTGCCTATCTCTGGTATAAGATATTGTTAACTCATTGTTAGGAAAAACCAAATTATTTTAATTATAATTAAATATTTTTCTTATATTTGTTTATAATATTCAAAGTCCTAATTGAAATGAATAGATCAAAAATGGATAGTACTGTAGAGATATACTGTAGTAATAGAGTCAAGGTGAAAATTTGAAAAATTTATTGTAACTATAAATTGATGCTGTTTAATTTATTCTTTCACATTTATCAATGTATTCGAGGTTAAGACAACAATTATAGGATTTATTGTATAGAATAAATTGTTTAAATTCCAAAACTAATCCGGGTTAATTAGTTTGACAGAAAATTATTACTTATTTATTAATCGAAAGCAAAACATATATTAAATAAAAATTAAATAAAAGTTTAAAATAACAGTTAATAATAAAAGTCATAAATATTTTGCTATAATTTTACACTGAATCCACTACAGGGCAAATGCTTTTTACAAACATCGTCGGCCACTTCGTACGACTTGACTTTCTTACAGAATTCAGGCCAGGTATCACTTCTAACATCCAAATCAGCTGACGTGCAATCAGTGGACATCATGTCATTGAATTCATGTTCAGTTTGCGCTTCAATTGTCTTATTCTTTGTGCAGTGAATGCGAGACTAAAACAACAAAAACCAACACTAATTTCAAACATTTTTCAAATAAATATCACCCGTCTATTGTAGTATCTAGGCAAGTTAATCAAGGCAACAAGTCAAAAATGAGTTCAGTTTTAAAGCAAGGTTATTTTATTCAAATATTCCATGAATTTGAAAATTCATGAACTTATAGGTTATATAAACTATGAATTTTCAAAATTCCAGGGTAAAACTTTAACTTGTTCCCTTCCCCATACTCATGTTCTAGATTAATTTACCAGTTTATCATAGAGACACATGTGCTCATAATCTTTGCAGCAAGCTCGTCGCAAAAATCCAAGACTAGGCTTCTTTCCTGCCTCTACCTTGTATCGATTATAATCTGAGCCGAGCCATTTATCATTCAGACAAGATATCAAATGCTGTCCTAAACTCCAGAATTCTTGGTCACAATCCGGAAGCTGTGATACGATTCCACTCGACATAACTATAAGAAAAACTAATTTCAATAAAGAGTTCATTTTTTCCAAACGATTAATACTGAATAAAAAGGTTATCAAAAGTATAACAACTATTGAACTAATATTCGGAATGTTTTTATATTTAAAGCTATTATATTGTATGCAATGTATATGTTATGCAAATATTATTTACATAATATTTATATGAAATTTTGAAAATATTTTAACCAAGTTTTTTAAACAATATGACCAAGCTCTTCTGGTCAGTGATGTGAGGCTCAAAATTTTCATATAATTCGTTTAATTCTGAATTTATTAGAAAAAATTTCATAATATTTAAATTCACAAAAGTATGCGGGTTATTACAAATTGAAGCTAAACTAGCACCATGCTACAAAAATCAATAAGAAGCCTCCTTGCTAATCTCGATAGACATCCATAAACGTATTAATATATTGTTTATCTCATCAATAGATACAATATATTGGTTCGTGACATAACGAAAAACACCCTTTATTAGGGATGACCAAGCTCACCAAACCTAGTGAGTACAGTAATTTAAAAATATTTTAAACATTTAATAATAATAAAGTCTGAGTAGAGAGTACCTTGTTTACTTGAAAAAAGCTTGAAAATCTAAAACTAAACCGGATTAAGCGATCAATTAATCTTGCACAACACCAATATAAGCCGCAATTAATTTATTTTCTGATTAAATACAGTATTACAACATTTCGGGAAAAAAATCAAAATTAACCCCAGGGTTCTAAAACGTCCCCTTAAGGCCTCTTCAAAGACTATACAGGCTATGAAATTAATATTCAAATACAATATAATAATAATTACAATAAATTCAAAATAATCTCTCTTTTGATGAATTAAAACAAATTATAACTAATATTAATAAATAAACTGAAAAATAGCACAAAATATTTTGCATAGATTTTTATTATTGCCTACAATTGTAGTAATCTTTTTATACCAAACCCTATATAATAGTTGGCTTAATAATGAAAATCACGGGAAAGCCTACAAAAGCCTTCTTAAGTAACTCTTCGCTAACCTCTTGAGGCTATGCTTCTCTTGAACTGCAAACTGAAATGTCTTGAATCATATCATTGTTATTATTACTCTATTATTATTTGACACAATGTTTATGCGTTATAACAAAACTTTTTTCCTCTAATCGCGTAATAAGCCTAATAAGTAAAGTGAAGTAAAACTTCATAATTAAAAAACGCAATCATTAGCTCTGTTAGACACCAGTCCGGCGACCGATAAGAATGTCAAGGATTTATATGAAAGTCAAAATTGAAGAAAAAAAATAAATATATAATGTCTTGAAAATGCTTACACGCATTGCATTAGTATTATCTTTAATTCAATTACAGAATAATTATTATTTAATATGATTTTTCATATGTTATTCTCATTCACACAATTCTTTTGATGCAAACTCATTGAGCAAATTGAATAGACATACAATAAAATGACATTTAATCAATTGAACAGATGCCCAATGAAGGATAAAAATTCTCAAACACACAGATAGCTTAAAAAAATCCCTTTCGCTTCATATGATTATTAGTTTAATAAATAATTTCTTATAAATAAATTGAATTTTCAATTGATTTTTTCAATATAGTAAACACGATATTTAGCCAATACTTTCCTATTAGCTTGCTGACATAATTAATTTTCAAACCTAACCAGTTGTATAATTAACTTTCTCCATAGAATACAAACTTAGCTACTTTCTAATGTTATCCTGGACATCTCTGAATCCCCCTCATTGAGCACTTAACTG
Organism: Eueremaeus valkanovi; assembly: GCA_034693305.1. Lineage (NCBI taxonomy): Eukaryota > Metazoa > Arthropoda > Arachnida > Sarcoptiformes > Eremaeidae > Eueremaeus > Eueremaeus valkanovi. Next base: position 10,709 of record JAQIWA010001418.1, on the reverse strand, counting down.
ATAGATTTCAATCAACAAAAGAATAACAACTTTTTTCTCTGTATGTAATACATAGCTATTAATCCACTTTTTTTCTGAACGCAAATCACCAAATACTGCAGTAAAATAAATGATTGTAATGTTTATGCAATCATTTGACATAATATGAAACGATAAGAAACTTTGTAATTATCCCGAATACTTTTTTCTATGGCAGAAGAGAACAATTATAGTCATATTATTCATCAACATCTTATTTATTACTCATTCTGACTATTATTCCCGAAATTATTTAACACATATTTTTAGCTTAAAATAAAAGTTTTGTATTTTTGAAGCACTTTTCGGGTTTTTGGGTATTTTTTTGCTAATAATTTCTCTGCACTTGAAAAAAGTTTTTCATACTTTCTTAGGCTAATGGTGCTTAAGCGCCGCCCTATACTATCTGTGCCTGTTTTTTACGTTCAATACATTTTTGTAGTCAATACTAAATTATAAGCTTATTCTGAAAGTTTCAAAAGCTTTTTGATTTTGAAGTTTATTTTTTAATCAAATATTTATTTTATATTTACTTTTTTTTGTGTATTTTCTTACAATGTTTTTGTTTAGAAATAAAAGTTTATTTGTTTTCACACTTATATTGTCATTATTTTTGCTGCAAATAAGAGCACAAGAAGATAGTGATGAAGATTTGGATGAGTCAGATGGTGGTAGTGATAGTGAAGATGACGAAGAAGAGAGTGAATCAGATGAAGAGCCGACTACCACAGAGATGACCACTACTACAACAGCAAAGATTAAGGCAAGAAGTCGTACGAAAGCGACCAAACCTGCAGTCAAGACAACTACAGAAACAGCAAAAGCAACTGAACTTATGATTACCACAACTGTTAAGCCGCTGACTACGAGTGCAAAGCCATCGGAAAGTAGTACAAAAAAGTCAAACGAAGAAAGCGATGAAAATACAGACGAAGATGAAGACAGTGGTGAAGAAGATGAAGGATCTGAAGAGGAAGACGAGGAAAATGAAGATAAAAGGAAAGACAAGAAAAGGAAAGGCATTGAACGCCAGGACGATAATGAGGAAGACGAAGAAGACTACGAGGAAGAGGAGGGCAATGGCGACGGTTCCGACTACTTCGATGAGATGAGTCGCGAAGACCTACTCAAAAGTCTGGTCCAAAAAACGTTTGCTTCGCGTGATATCAATCTGAATCAACTGAAGAACAAAACAGTTGACCAGAAGTGGATTGAATTCATAACCACTGCTGACAGTGCTCTCCAGTCTATTATCAGAGCTATAACGCCGACAGCATTGGACGCCTTCTATGAGATCCCAGACCTGGACGCCTCCTGTTCCAACTCTCTGCTCAAAATAGCGACAGGCGCTCAACAGATGCAGGAATGGGCGCTCAGGAGTGAGTTTCAATGCCTTTTCTATAGTATTACGAATGTTATGCCAATTATTATCCATAAAAATGCATACAAATAATTATGAATATCAGTTGTTTTTAAACCAGCGTAGATCACTTATCTAATGTATTTATAATTGATGACCATGAACCATTGATTACCTTTGCAATATTGAAACTCAAAATATAAATATTTTTCCATAAATTTCAATTACCCTCACAAATGAAAATATAAAAATAGCAACATTATCAAGCAAGCACAAATTATCTAAATGCAAGCTAATTATTCTCGTAAAATTGAGCCGAATACTTTGCACATAACCTTGCTTATAACCTTCTTGTTAACTCTTCTTTTACTAGTTATGAATTAATTGCTTATAATTTGAGTTCAAATGCTTTTCATTTCAATTGTCTCACAATAAGTGGTCGACTCTATGGGTCGCTTTCCAACTGGTCTAATGAGTGGCACATTGTCTGCAATGGGTGATTATGACCAGTGCATCGATACAGTGGCCATAGAGAATGGCGATGAGCTGTTTAGGGGTCAGTACTGTATGCTTAAAGTTCGGCCACCAATGCCTCCAAAGACGGGACGAATCAGTTATTACAAGCCATTGATTAGTCTTAATGGCAGTGCATATGAGGGCACATGGCTGGACACCCGTATTGCCGGTAAAGTAGCCCTGGGCTTCTATTCAACCCATGTCTATAACGGCATATGTTTACCCTCTACTTGTGCTTCAACTGATCTCAACTCTATTTTAACCAAATGTGAGTCAAAATGATTGTAATTTTATTTTTAATAAATGTTTGTAATTCTTATGCATTGAATGCTTTCATTGATTGACTACAGATATCGGCGACTATTTTGACGTTAGTATTGATAATTGCGATCAGAAAACAGATAAAAGTTTTATCTCTACTCTAAACGTCTCCCAACGCATAGCTATGTAAGTATCGCACGGTTTGACCGCAAATCAATTTGCTTATTCCAAATGCATCCTACGTCAAATATTAATTACTTTATAATTTGTCCGAAAATATGCTATTTTTAGGAATTCTATTGAATTATATGAAAGAATAAGTGACAGAAAAACAATTATACTTTTCACTTAATTATACTGTTTTTTCCCCAAAATTGTTCCGAATAATGACAGCACAAGTATATACAGAGTACAGACAAGGAATCTAATGTGTGTTCAACTCTGAGTAATGCATTTTATCTAATTTTTTGGATTTTTTGAAACTTCTTATCTCTTTCGATGATTTCATATCAATTTTGAATCAAATAATTGTTTGAATAAAAGTTTAATTATTTATTCACAAAATTATTTTAATCTCAACTCTTGTGCTAAAAGTTTATTGGATTTCAAACTGGATATGAAATCATCGAAAGAGATAAGATGTTATCAGAGTTGAGCACACATTATATACCTTGTCTGTACTATCAAAAAACAATACTGTTATTAAAAGTAGATTAAATTTATTTTTAACTGCAATCATAATTGTCAAGGTCAATTTTCCCATAATTCTGTGAGAATATTAACCTTGGAGCATGCAAGCTAGACATCAAGAGGTGATTTTCAAATTTTTCCCCAAAAAAAATCTTAAGTAGTTAACAAAACTTATCGAATTCACCCCCAAATCGCAACCCAGGAGAGTTAAAATCCCAATTTTAAAATGCTGCTAGTTTTCTTTCTATTTTGCATCCTTGCACATCTCTATATTAATAAAATTTAGTCCCAATACTGACATGTCTTTTATCTTTAAGTGCTATAGTATTCGTTGCATTGGTTTCGGTAATAATCGGCACTTCAGTAGAGATATTGTGCGAAGATTTTGTTAAAAAGCGACCTTTCGGTCGACTTATGGCCTGTTTTTCTGTTATATCGAATTTGCGGAAACTATTTCATATCGATAGACAGAAAATGGATCCTAACCTACAGTTTGTGCACGGAATCAGAGTATTCACAATGTTATGGATTATAGCCATTCATACGTTTACTGTCGGAACACTATTCGTACCAATGCTTGTTTGTAAGTATCAGACAAATAGACAGTAAATCTTATTTTAATTACCGGTATATCAGAACAAAAACTAATTAAATATTTGACCTATAATTCCATGAGTTTTTGGGTTAAGAAAAGTGTGGAAAGTCAATCAAAGTAAACTTTAGCGTTGATAAAGATCTGGGGCATATTTCTATTTTAAATTTGTCTCTGAACACCCCCAGAGCACCATTGCATATATTTAATCTAGAACAATTTAAAAATAAATGAATTCTGTATAAACTTTTAATTTAACCCCGGATTCAGTTGAGTTGAGACCAGGAATACTTGTGAAGTATAATGAATTTTATACAAAACTTTATAAATAATAAAAATTGTATTGAATTTAAAGATCGCTTCGAAGAGGAGACCCGAAAGTGGGGCAAATCATTGTCCACTCAATTCATATTTAATGGTTACATATCTGTCGGCAACTTTTTCTTCTTGAGCGGAATGGTAGCCACATATATATCGGTGCCGGTAATGACCCGGACAGGTGGGCCGACATTTTTCAAATATGTGATAACGCGTTGGTTTAGATTTGTGCCGGCACTGATTGGCACAATTTGCTTCCACCTAATTTGGCCACTATTAGGCTCCGGGCCTATTTTCAAGCAAAATGCCGCCGAGCTAACTGAGCCCTGCACGAGGAACTGGTGGACTAATGTTCTATTCATAAACAATTGGCTAATATTACCCGAAATGGTATGAAATGTCATTAAAAAAGTTGTCAGTATATTAACAAATAATAAAATCAACTTGTTCAGTGTATGGTACACACCTGGTTCCTTTCAGCCGACTTTCAGCTACATGTGCTCTCTTTCTTTGCACTGTTAGCCCTGAGCCGAAGCAAAGGCTTTGGTTTTATACTCATAACTGGACTTATTCTTATGGGTATTGCGATCCCATCTCTGATCAACTATAGGACAAATGCACCTCCAGTTCCGATGCCGTTCGAAGAGCCAGACCTGGTTCAATTCTATAAGGATCTTAATACCCAATACCATCCGACTTATAACCATTTGTCCACTTATTTCATCGGCGTTTTAGTCGGATATCTATTGACTAAAACCAAAGACAATAAAAACAGACTTCAATTCAGTCTTCCGTCGAAACTAATTCTGTTCACTGTTTTGCCGATTCTGACGCTTTCGGCCGTTTTTGCTACATATTTATGGACTGGATTAGAGCTAGAATATAGTCGTTTGACCGCGGCTGCATTTGCTGGTTTACACAGACTATTTTACATACTATTCTACGCCTGGATTGCAATCTATTGTTCATCCAATCATAAAAGTATAATACAATTCATTAACATTAGACCATTGACTACTACTACCACTACTACCCGGGCAATTGATTGAACCCTAATTGAAATTAACCAGATTTTTGATAAACTAATAAATTATATAATTTTAATAATTTTTTTTGGAAAACTCTATTCAAAGGTTTAATCTCACGGTTCTTGTCGTCAGACATATTCGTGCCGTTAAGTCGACTATCATTTTCCGTGTATTTGACGCACATATTAGTCGTTTGGTATTTCGTTTTGCAGTCCAGAGAACTGATCCGGTTTACACACAGAGACTTTGTGAGTATTAGTTTATCATGCTCTAATCATAGATCCTTGTTGATAGCTTAATCTTTATCCTTTTAGTACAAAGAATAGTAACAGAAAACTTGCATTTATTCATAGGTCTACTCAACCGGTGGTGTAATTCTGTATTCAATATTCACTTCACTCATACTTTACCTGTTATTCGAAGCGGTTTTCAATAATCTAATGAATCTAATGCTGAAAAAGCAGCCGAAAAGCGATGAAAAATCTGATAGAAATCAATCGAAATTTAGTGGAAATTTCACATTAAGTGGAAAACCAAACGAATATAGTATTGATAGTCATTTGGGTAGTAATGGAGAGAAGTTATGGAAAGCTAATGACAGAAAGGACTTAAACGGAAATATAGAAGAATATAAGGTTGTGTCCGGAATAGACGGAAAAGTTTACATTGACGTGGGTGACGTGGATAAGAATACGACAGCTCATATTAATCCAACATTTAAGGCCTGTCCGTACGACAGAAGTAATACAAAACTTTGAAAAAAGAAAAAAAAATGTTTTTTATATAAAATACAAAAAGAATTTTTAAATTCTATGATATTATATGTGAATTGTATTTGAATTAATTTAAGTTTATTTTACACCTTGTTATAGATGAAGCTCAAATAAAAGTAGTCAAGATTTGACCAAGAGCACAAAATTACTGAAATTAAAGTTTTATACATTGATATTTGGCTTAATTTCCACATCCCTGGCCACATACCTGTACAGTCCAGTCTTATTGATAAAATTCAAGATTATATTTGTTTTATATATTTTTACTCAAAAATCGCTAATTTTTTGTTTGAATAGAAAATATTTTTTCGACTTTTGATCCCAAATCGATAATAATTATAATTAATTTTCTTCTCAATTCTTAACACATTTATTACAAAACCAGTTATAGGTTTGGAATTGTATTTCTTATTACATAATATGAATCAATAGTTTTGCAATCGTTTTGCATATTTAGGTCATTCAACACATCTTGTGATCAATGCTTACGAATGCAAGTGATTTATAAATACTCTACAGATTTCTCAGACCAACAAAGGGTACCCTTTTATGGGACAGACTGTATACCAATCAATGACTGAATCAAGTTCTTCGTTAATATCGATTCAGTTGATCCGCATTTGAGAAAAGTTTAAAAATTGTTATCAAAGATGAGATAAATTTTCATTAAGTAATACATTGAATAGATTTCTGAATACTATACTGAACTCTTGATAAATCAATCATTAAGACCAAGCTTAAATAAAAATTTAAAATTGCACCCGATTAAAATACATAGTTATTATAAAGGCTATCATTAATTCTCACTAAATATGATTCCAGGTAATCTCAAATTTTAAACCATGATATACACATAAAATTGCTTGACCCTGCTAATTGACCTTTTTCATCAATGACCCTCATCAGAAGCACTTTAAATTTGCCGCAATCAACAACCAAAGCACCAGAGCTGCTTTAGAAAGCAAATAAATATCGTTTGACAACAAAAATAGCCCAAAAATATAAATAATTTTTTGCTCACAAAAAGTGCATAAGTTTTACGAAAAAAGTAGTCATTGTTTGCAATCAGATCTCAACGTATATAATGTGTAAACCAATTGCCGGTTGTATTCATTGTACGACTGAATGACTTATTGAACAACAAAAATAAAAAATCAGTTTTTCATTGAATTTATAAACAATTAAAATACAATTAAATGAGAGATGAGTTCAATATTTGAATGTTTTGTTACAATCAAAGGCACAAAACATATGATAACTATAGATAAAGACATAAATAATGTTAATTTCGGCGATATTTTGGCCAAAATCAGAGAAATAGATCCGAAAGAAGACATTTCATACGAAACACATGTCTTCGAGATCTATGACTTCGAGATTAATGTCTTCAAACGGATCCAAAACTCACAGCAAGTGATCAAATACTTGTCCAGAATTAAGGTTTTGCACAAAAATGAGTTAAACAACAAAACCGATGACACGAATGGCAAATGTCTTCAGAAGAAGATTAGGAAAGAAAATGACAGCAATTATGCGAAGAATAAGCCATTGAATAGATCACCGATTGGTCCGCCTATGGCTTCGACGGCATATCAAAGGCCACAACAGAACAGATACGACAATCGATTCATTAAAGACGATTACTATGACTACGGCTTTGATCAGGGGTTTGGCCGAGGAGTTCGGCCCCCATTTGTGCCACCGATGAGACAACCGATGTATCAGCCGCTCAGACAACCAATGGATTACCCGATGAATCCATATATGAGCCAACCGTTGAGACCACCGATGAATCCCTCAATGAGACCACCGATGGATCACTCAATGAGACCACATATGAATCAACGCATGAGATCACCGATGAAACAGCCGATGAGAGCACCTGTACCTCAACCGGTGAGAGCACCTGTACCTCAACCGATTCGCCGCCCAACCAGTACTGTGTCAGCTATTCGGCCGCCAATTAACCCCTTAATGGGTCAACCAATTAGTCCGACCCGACCTCTGATCCAACCAGTGATGCCTCCGGTGTTCGGCCGACCAATGCGTCCGCAAACGAGTCCTCCATTCGCTGGCATTCCAATGGCTGTCAGTCCGCTGCCAACACAGTCGGGCTATTGTCCAAAAGTAGTCGACTATTCAGAAGACATGAGTTTCAGTCAAATAAATAATTTCGAAACAGATTTGAGTCCAAAACACAAACCGTTTGGAAACCAATTCCGCGATTCGTCGCAAGTCTTCGAAAGCGAAGGACTGGTAATAAAAGGCGACAAAACCTATTGCGAGCTCTGTCTACAACTGATCCCATCCTTTGCCGAAAGCTTTAAACACATCAAAGATGGCAAACATTTTAAGCGTCGATACGAAGACTGTTATAAACCATTTGAGAGGAGTTTTATGACACAAACGATTGATAGGAATGACCTAAAAGTGGTTCTCAACCGAAGACGCGAACAAAATAAGTTCAATGAACTCCAGAAGCGGAGACTCACTGAACACGGCATTCGACTGAACCTCGGCTTCGGCGCCAAGTCTTACATATGCATACAATGTCAGCAATCGTTCGCTAACTCGGATCAAATGCTAAACCATTACAAACAGTTCGACGAATATATTGAGACAAAAGCCCAGCAAAAGGGAAAAGTCGCCGAACCGCCTACCGATGCCTCCCTGGTCATGGAGTTGGCCAAAGAGGGCATCGAATACTGTCATCAGAAGAATAAGTTCAATAAATTTAAGTGTCGTTTGTGTGACATTCAGTTCACGGATATTAACATTACTTTGAGTCACACTAAGAGTGAGAAACACTTAAAGAAGAAGACATTCAAAGGCATCGACCGCTTGATTGTCACCGACATTACCACTGATGACAATGAGCTACTGATGGCCCGGAAGAAGGCTTTGCATAATTTGGGCAATAAATTGAAGGAAAAGTCATTAATCCATGGCTTGAAAGTGTTGAACGGATCGGGCGCTCAGGCATTCGTGTGCACCAAATGCAACGTCTTCTGCACATCTGTGGACACCGCCCGAAAGCATTTGGATTCGTTCCCGGAGTTGAATCAAGTGCTCAAGTGTTCGGAGGAAGCGCTGCAACAGAAGCACTGGCCGGCCGACGCACTGGAACGGGTGCTGAAAGAGGAGGGCATCGAACAGGAGGTAACACAAGTGAAGGAGGGATTCACGAACTTTCGTAGAAAACCGAAACCGAAGTCTAATTCGTCTCAAATGAGCTATTATTGCATTTTCTGTGACCTTCGCTACTATTCCGGCGAAGCAGTCGTCGAACACATAAACGGTTTGATTCATAAGTCTATCAAAAGAGGAGATTATATCCAATCGTTTGATGAGATCTTTGTCATCGAAAGCGAACGCATCGACGAGTTTGTGGTCGCGTCGACCCGAATGCAAGTGCTCTACAATTTGGACCAGAAGTCCAAACTCGAGTACAGCGCTGAAGGCATCCGACTCAAGGACGGCGTCGGCCCTCAGGCCTACGTCTGCATCAAATGTAATGAAGTGATCGGCGCCGACACATACCAGACCGGCGTATCTGTTATTGTCGAACATATTACAAGTCCGGCCCATAATAACCGATAACTGAGTCAACAGAATAGGAATGGAATTATATTTTGAATTTTCTTTTATATTATTAATCAGTTTTCAAAACTTTTTTTTCCAAAATTCAATTAATTCTTACAATAATTGCTTTAAATATACTATAAATCAAACCAATGTTCAAAACACTAATTATTTCGTATAAATGCTTGAATACCAGAGATGAGGAAAGTGGGGAAAAGTGAGCACAAGAACAAGAATGTGACCAAAAAGGGCTAAATTTAGGCTATTATACAATTTTTTTTAATGAATTCACTGCGAATTGATTTGGTATAAGACGGGTCAAAATGAACAAGCCATTTGCACAAAACCTATACCAAGGACTTATTTGACTTATTTTCCGCATCTCTGCTCTACAATAAACTAATGATTAGACTCGGATCAGTTCAATAGCGTAATTGATTACCAATTAATTGTCTGAATATTTAATAATTATAATGAATTTTGTATTGAAAATCGATTCAATGCTTATTTGCGCTCAAATATAGCTATAATTAAATGTCAATTATTGTGCGCTTTATTTGTCTGAATAAAAAAAATTAAGAATTTAATTGAAATTATTCTTTCCGTATATTCTGTATGTCATTGACCCGATTACAGAATTTGAAGCTCAGATTTGAGAAAATGTTGTGATTAAACTCCGCTCCCTTTTATATGCAACAGGTCTTATTTGAATTTACAAAAAAAACCAACAAGGTAATAGAAATAAATGAAATCACAAAATGAAACACTTAGTTAAAGACTAAAAGAGTGGTTAATTTTAACTAGTGATGGCCAAGGGGGACCATCACCTTTAGCCAAAATGCACCTAGGTTTAGTAAATCGGTAAAATACCATAGGTTTTAGAGTCGGAGCCATACTCTCCCGGGACTTTGTCCGCCATTTTTTCCAATTCTCACCGAGTTTGATCGTATTTCGGCTAGATCATATTAAATTAAGCTTAAGTTAATTATATTTAGCTTGATTTCGATCAAAAAGGACTATTTTCGGTCAAAACCAGGTTTTAGGCGCCATTTTTGCCTATTTCTTGTCCACAATTTTACTTGACCCTAGTTTTGATGAGTTTGGCAATCCCTAATTTTAACAAGTCTATACCATTTTATTTCAGTGAAAGTTTCATGAGTTTTAAACAATATAAAGAATAAGATCTTGCTTCAATTCGAACATTATTCCTTCTGGTTATATGCTCCTTGTACATTTTTAATATTTTCTTATTAACTTATTTTGAAAAATTTTCCTGAATTGGAGAATACAATTGGAAAGGGAGGGAAATCTCAAACATTATACAGTGTGTACACAAATGCAAACCAAAATACAGACTATTATTATACTGTCATCTCATCAGTAAAGAGCAAAATAAATGGTTAATCAAAGAGTGAGAATGTGTCCGAAAATGTGTCCAACAATTGATGATAACATAGGAATCATATGAAGAGACAATCGACACAACAGTCTGTGGACACAAACATCGGCTGACAATACAGACAATACATATCAGACGTCAATCGACTGCTAATAACTGAATAACAAAAACA
>JAQIWA010001417.1:0-18576 GCA_034693305.1 Eueremaeus valkanovi | reverse complement strand
CCGATCAGAATGGCGTTGAACTCATGAGGAATATTGCTGTGCTTTTTATTGAAGGCGAACTCGAACTGACTCTTCTCCGGATGCCATTGAACTCCATATATCATATAATTCTTAGATTCAATGGTCGATATATATTCGGCTCCTTTTGTGTCATTACTTTTGGAAACAATTGTGAAAAATGCAGTTAAATTTGTATTACTATTGAAAGCACTTTCGTTGAGACATCTTTTGTGGTAATTATAAGCAGTTTTATTATTGCGGAGAATCTGAAACATAAAAAATATCTTAAAAAACAATTGCATTGCGAGTACACACATGTGTACAGTATATGTATATTTGAGTTCACATCAATTATTTGTGGATCTGCTCCGGCAAACATTTTAGTTTGCTTCGGATTATCAATCCGTAATGTAGTCGACACATCATATACATTGCATTCTACAAAAAGGTCACTTCGATTGGACACCAATATAACCAAGAGTTCAAATCCGAGACCAATGCCCCAAATAGGGTATTCCCTTTCCTTCCCTTTTCCGTTCATAACGATTTCTAACAGCTTTTGTCCGGCTTTTGCATAAGCAGACACATCCGGCTGATTAATATTCAAGCTCTGTTCTCCACCCGGGATCAGTAGTCCTCTCGTTTGGTTTATAATTCTCTTATAGTAGTCGTCATTTTGATCGGTCATAACCGGCACCTGTGCTCAACATATATGCTGTTATTCTGTTGATAACTATTTACAAATATTAAGAATAAGAGACACTTACAACCCTAGCGCCGGCACTTTCCAAGAATTTGACATAACTGGCCGCAATGTATGTCTCTGAATGCGATGGATTGTATGATTGGGATAAAATACCAATTATTGGCCTATTGGAAAGTTGGCCCTGGCACAAATTCGGTCCATACAAAAGTATTATCGAAATTAATTTTAAACAACAATAAAAAGAATAAAACATTTTCTATATATAATGCAGTTTACGATCGACAGAGAGACTACTCAGACGTGTTTCAAAATAAAGTGAAATTTGTTGTACAGTATTATTGCTAAGTATTTGTTATCTTAAAGCCATAGTTTGCTTACCTGTTATCACAATTATCTTTCTCTCTTAACCATAGGTAGGCAAGTGATGAGTTCAGATCTGGCTGATTCTGAGACTTCCCCTGGTCAATTGTAATTCAATTAAAGCTTAAATTGCACCTGAACATTTCGAGATTTGATGAAATTGTGTCTAAAAATAAGGCAATTAAATAAGAACCATTGCACTTGAAATACAGACCTGAGCGTCCTTCAGGGAGCATGCCTCCCTGAGTCAGCTCTAGAAGCCGGTTGATCTCTGCAACTATCTTAGTTTGTTTACGACCTGTACTATAGAATCGATTCAGTGTCATTTCGCTCATTTCATTTATCTGATTGTTGAATATTGAACGATATATTGAATAAAATTATTATAAAAGTATAGAATAACTCAATGAATATATTTTATTATTAAAACAAATCATCAAAATCTTTACAAATAAAAAAATGTCTCGAAATGTAACCTAAATTATAGTTGAATTGTTAAACACATAAATCTGTTCGTATGTATAGTTGGCTACATTTCCCGTATATTTCGGCAAATAATTATAAATCAAAGAATGCTTTTCTGCCTTTTCATCAATCAATTGTCGACTTGTATTGCGCGCCTCATTCACGAAGAAGTTGGCCATATATTGGGAGATCTGAATGGCCTCCAACTCATGAGGAATATTCAAGTGATCCGCATTGATAGTGAACTCGAACTGACTCTTCTCTGGATGCCATTGAACGCCATATATCTTATGATTCTTTGATTCAATGGTCGATATGTATTGCATACCATTTCTGTCAACACTCGTCGATAATATTGTGAAAAATTCTTTGAGCTTTGAATTGCCGTTGAAAGCACTTGCATTCAGACATTTACCATGGTAATTGGGCGCAAATTCTTTGTTACTCAGATTCTGAAACAGAATTAATTTTTTTTTATAATTTGGTGAATAAGTTATGAAAAATTAATTCTTGTCTTCACTTCAATTATCTTTTGATCCGCTCCTCCAAAAAGTCTACTATTTTTTGTATTCTTATCAACAAATTTTAGATAACTGTTCACATCATTCGCATCGCATTCCTCCAGAATATCAGTTCGATTGGACACCAATACAACCAAGAGTTCAAAGCCGAGGCAAGTGCCCCAAATAGGATATTCCCTTGTCTTGTTCTCCAGGGCTAGTTTTAGTATCATTTGTCCGGCTCGTGTATAACGGGCCGCATCCGACTGACCTATGTTTATGACTCCCCCCGGAAACAGCAGTCCATTTGTTTGGTCGACGACTTTCTTATAATAATCTTCATTTCGGTCAATCATAACCGGCATCTGTGGTCAACATCTTCTGAATCATTCATTTGCAAGCATTATAAATATATTGTAAAATTATCAAGCTTACCACCCTGGCGCCTGCACTTTCTATATACTTTACATAACTGGCCGCTATAAATGACTGCGTCGGCGATTGTTCGTATTCTTGGGATAAAATGCCAATTATTGGTCGATTCCAGGACTGAGTGTCACATAAATACACTTTATATAAGACTAATAACGAAATAACTTTAAAATAGGAATAAAAGGCAAACATTTTCTGCTTAGAAATTAAAGTGCAGTAGAGCTCAATTAATAAGCTTTTATTTTAAATTCCGCTTTCGATATACTCGTGAGTGAATCCTCAAATAACCTTGACAATCAGAATTTTAAATAAGCACATGTTAATTATTAGAAAGCATTGAAACATTATCAATACAGGCACAGACACTGGTGACCCAAATAAGCTTATTATACCCGACTGTCCGATTGGAAATTGACAAACAAATGAGATGAGCACAGATGGAACCTTCGACCACAGTATTGACAGATCGGCCAGTGAATTGACCAGGAATGGCTTTTCCTTATGTTAACAAATTGACTGGGTGAGAACTTGTCAGGTGAACCTGATTATAATATCAGTTTATTATTCCTTGTTATCCATTGCTTGATTAAAATAATGTTGGATAGGATTTGATTAGTAGAGTCGATTCAGTTCGATTGGCACATTGATCCATGTCAATTGATAGTATAAGGTGAGCACAATTAGAATTTAGGCCAAATGGAACTCACCTTATGTTACAATCCTTTGCGATAACATTCACTTAATATCAAATGAATCAAAAGAGATTAATGAATAAAAATGTTTATAATTGTATTTAAGACCCATTTATTCAAAAGATTAAAAATATTATATGAAATAAAACAAATAATTATTATTCAAATATCGATTCAATCATTCAATCATTTTTATTCAATTCTTTCAAAAATACATAAAATAATTAAATAAATGGTATAATAATTGTGTCAATCAATAGAGTAGTGAATAATGAGTGCAGAGATAGAGAGCAATGAATGGATTGTTATTCGGATTCCATGAGTGCCGCGAATCTGCTGTTTGTCGCGATCTGTTTGCTCTCCTCTTCGCTCTCCTCCTCATCGTCTCCTTCACTCTCCTCTTCCTCATCACTCTTGACAGCACTGACGGCCATCTCTTCGTCCAAATCTGACTCTAATTTCTGACCTCTAATCGAATCGATATATTTGAGGTCCGGATGTCTTAACCAAATGCTATCCTTATCTCTCACATAATTTGGTGGATAAAAGGCCAGACATAGAGTGCGTCCGTCCAGTGCCATACGAAGAATTTGATTGGCCGCTCGATAGACGTCAGGCCGGGCAGCTTTGGCAGTGAAGAAACCCCTCTTCACAGCCCAGGCTTCGCATATGTCATATGCAGACCACTGATGGTCGACAACAGTGTTTCCCTCTTGGTTTGGGTGCTTCAGACGTAATATCTTATGTATGGGTACTCTCTGTGCCAAATACCCGACCGAAGAGTACGGTTCGCGCAGTTGTGCGATCGGGAAGCAACCCATCAAAACTTGTAGGTCTTTGGGCGCTCGCGATGGGAACACAAGTCCGGGACAGTCACACAAGCGGACAGTTGGAGTCAAGTAAATGGTTTGGAAGTGCTTTGTGTGGCCGGGCGTTCGCGAAACGCTCACCACTTTTCGGCCCATAATTGCGTTCAGAAGCGATGATTTGCCGACATTCGGGTGACCGACGCACCCGATGGTTACGACGCCATCTCTGAATCGTTCCGTTTGATGGTAATAATTCAGATCCAACTTCTCGACCTTCGTCTCACAAGCCTTCAACGGATCCCTGTCCTCCTCATCATCACTATCATAGTCACGACTGGAGGCCAACTCTTCTTCGCGTAATTCCTCTTCGATTTTGTTCTTCCAGTTCTTGAGATCCACTTTCTGTCCACAGATTTTCTGACAAACACTTTGTAGAGCTTTGGCTGCATTTGAAGCCATTCTGAGTCTTCCGATCCGTTTCTTCTTTGTATTTGCTTTCATTCCCGCATAAGAAGCGAAAGGAATGACATTCAGTTCGGGAAACCTTTGCGACAGATATTGAGTCCAAGCGATCACAAGCGAGGAGTCGACTAAATCGACTTTATTGAGCACAAGAATCATATCCTTCTTGAGCTCATTGACGACATAGCTGTACAGAGAGGGCGGGAAGTGAAACACCGGATGTCTTATGTCTGCGATCAGCAGAACTATGTCAGACATCTCGAGGACGCGCCACAACTGACGCCATGTCTCGAGATTGAGCTCAAAATAACTGAGTCTTTCATTGGTTTTCGTAATTCTGTCCAAATATTCTCTGAAGTACTTCTGTTCAATCGCTTCCAATTGATTCGGTGTTGTATTTGAGTCCCATTTCGGTCGTTTCGGGAGATCCAGACTCGAGTCGGAGCTCTGGTCTTCACTCCAACCGAACGCCTCCTCAACCGATACCTCGCACTGTCTGTCCGTCAAGAACTCAAACGGACGGCGCGATTGTTCCCGTCTTTGCTTCAACTCTTCGGCCGATTCTTCGAAGAACTGAAGCGCAAACCGATTCACGTCTTTGTGTTTGTCTGACCTGTTTTGGACATTCATTTGCTTCACTGCTCTCACAGTTGTTTCGCCACTTCTTGTGCTCACAATCGATGTTTGTGTCGACTCGTCTTCATTTGATTCCTCACTTCTGTTGTCTTCGTTTTGGTCTCTCTTTCTGTCCCTCTTTTGCTTCAGTTGTTGTCTCTTCTGTTTGGCACTGAAAGCCATTTTATGCCTTCCCTGAGGCATGACTTCAGCTCTGGCGCTCTGATCCGACAATTGTCTTCACTTATCAATTGTTCTTAAATTAATTGTCAATCAAATCAATTGAACTTAAGTTATATTAACTGAAAAACACTTTAATTTCGTTTCCTTTTTATACTGTTTTTCAAATCGTTTATTGAACGCAAAACAATATTGATTCACAAAAACCGTTACGATTTATGATATATCAGAGCCCCTGCAATCTATAACTCAATATCAAAAGTATATTCTGCATCAAACGCACGATTGAAGTGCCCGACGACTCTCAAACAGCACAGTTTACTTTTATGGATGATTTTTGCAGAATATTTGAGACAGTTCTCGAAAATTCAAGAATCGTTTCGCGAATATGCAATAAATGATTTAATAAACTAAATGAACTATTGGCGCAATATTAATATTGACTAGTTCATTTGAAAAATAATATGAATGATATGAATAAATACTGAAAATAACTGGAAATAAATTAACTTGAAAATCAAGCTGGAGTATAATAACAACTTCTCTCTCCCATTACGTTATTTATGAATGTGTGAGAAAACACCCGAAAAACATGACTTTAAAAGTATAACAAAATGTGAGTCTATTTGACTGTAAATTGTGCTTAAATTCAATTAAATTAATTGAAATCTTCTTATTATTGAAGCAAACAATTAGTGAACAAAATGTAAATAAAATCATCGATCGATTCAAACAAACATTTGTTAGAAATTCACTGATATTTTAGTTTATTTTTTATTTAAGACTTATTTTTAGAAATTTAATTAATTTTTATTTTTATTATATTTAATAAATTTTATTCAAAATTATAACAAAATTAATATAAAAAAAATGAATAAATTATTGATAAGATGTTTGCCATTGATGTGTGTGTTCACACAATTAGTATCAATGCTATTGTTTGCGTTCAGTTTCTTCAACGCCGAAGAAGTATTGTTTACCACATCTGGAGATAATGACAATTATAATGAAATGAATGCAAAGATTAAAGCATTTAATCATATATTGAATGACAATAAATACAAACAAATCCATAAGTATTGCGACAAACGGTTACCGCAGACGACAGGAAAGCCATTGTTCGGTAAAATGGTTTTAGTGGTCATCGACGCCCTCAGACATGAGTTCATTCCCGCCATTGACCACAAGAAGTCCGTCCAAAACGACAATCAATTTGCGGAGAGAATGCCATTCACTGAACGAATTATGAGAACTAATGGTATTTAAGATTAGACTTAAATCGTATTTAAATCCATTGAAAGCATTGAATCAATCGATTAATGTCTTGTATTGTCGAACAGGTATAGGATTGGTGTCTATATCGGCGACACCGACGGTAACGATGCCGCGAATCAAAGCCCTGATCAGCGGAACTCTTCCCTCATTTAGTGATTATATAATGAATTTAAACGCCTATCGGTTTAATGGCGAGAATCTGATCGAAAACGCCTTCAAAGCCAACAAAAGAGTCATTTTCTTCGGCGACGAGACTTGGATTCACGTCTTGTCTGAACACCTGTTCCACAGATACAACGGCACGACTTCGTTCTTCGCCACCGATTATACAGAAGTGGACACAAATGTCACGTATTGTGTGGATCGGGAACTGAAGCGCTTGCATGACTGGGATGTGATGATTATGCACTACTTGGGCGTCGACCACATCGGTCACTCTCACGGGGGATATCACTCCAAACTGATGCCTAAGAAACTGCTGGAAATGGATGACGTCATCCGAAGTGTTTACACCAATGTGTCCGCACCGGACGTATCTGAGCCTTATTTAATTGTGATAACTGGCGATCACGGCATGACTGACATCGGTAACCACGGGGGCAGTACTCCCGAAGAGACGGACACTGCGCTCGTCTTCATTAGCACTCATAAGACTAAAAATAGTAACAATTTTGCCAAAAGAGCCGAACGAGTACTACAGGTAGACATCTCTTCAACGCTGTCCGCACTGTTAGGTCTTCCACTGCCAAACAAAAGTCGCGGAAAAATAATGATAAATGTGTTGAATGCGTTGAATATGAGAAAAGAGGAACAATTGTGTCATATGTTTGCGAATGCCATTCAAATGAATGGTTTGTTAACCGAATTGACGGCAAAACACAAACAATTGATTCAAAAGGCGTTCAAATTTCACAGCAATTTGATTAACGAGAACAGCACTAAATTGAATACGAATTTCAACTTCAAATCGGCCGCCGATTCCTATAACGAGTTCATCGATTCAATACAATTGCATTTGTTGACCAAATTCAGTGAGAAATCGTTGTTCTCATTGCTAACTCTGGCCATAGTTTTGGCCATTCTATCGATTGTCGGCTTATTATTCATTGAATTTCGTAATAAGAATTCAATTGTCTTCACAAAAGTCAAAGACATTCAAACGGTATTCGCTTTAATCACAGTTTCACTCAATTGTCTGCTATTACTGTCGACCAGTTTTATTGAGTTTCAACACTACTATTGGTATTATATGGCCTCAACTTTTACATTCATTCATTTTCTAATTGCTGTCCGAAACTACTACCGGTGCGCACATCATAACATTGTCTCATTAGTTGATCCGTTTTCTGCATTACATGAAAATAATTTATTCAAAGTATTGTCCGTTTTATTGGTTTTAGTATTGATTAGAATTAGCAATAACTGGAATATTCAGTACGACTACGATATCGGCCAATGGCTCTCCAGTTCCCACAATAAACGGATTTTGAGTGCTTTAGTCATCTGTTCTTTGATTGCAATTTCTTACTTAATGTCTACCAAAAGGTTCGGTAAACAACAGTGTCTTCTCATCTCTGGTCTCGTTTGGGTTTATCTCTATAGGTATGTAATGTCTGTCCAATTATTTATACAAAATATATATTTTATGTAAACTCTGAGTAATTCATAGCAAATATTTACACACTTTTCATTAGACAAAAAAAACTAAAAATTGTGTATCAGTTCTGGTAATGAATGAAATTTTTTTGGAATTGCTTTCGCTGACAGAGAATACACTTCTTTAGTAATTATTTGCTTTGGATTAGAGCCCAAAGAAATTAAAAGTATTTTTTCAACAGAAATGAATGAAGTCTTCGATGAGAATGTATTTTATTTTTCTTATAAAAAAGTGAAAGCTTTTTGAGGAATATTTATTCGAAGCAAACATTTCTTGAATTGAAAGCAATGAAACACTATTTCTAAGAATTTATTTCATTATTTTTTTTGTGTCCACTCTATAGGAGCGATTGCGGAACCGTTAGCTCATTCAAGATCCCGCACTTCCTATACGTTGACCGCAATATCAGAGCCAAAATAGTCTTCTTTCACATCTATCTCATTATTATTGAATCATTTTTGAAACGATTGCGAAAATACTTCAATTTTAAGGTCTCTTTCCTCGACTTTCTTCAGACCGATGGTCACTCTATGGCCAGTGAGGACACTCCGGTCACGAGTATAACTTTGAGAACCATTTGCACGATTTGGGTCCTATTGTCTGCACTGTTCTTCAAAGTACATAACATACCGCTGTTGGCCATCAATATAGTGTTGGAAAAGCTCTGCAACTATGCTGTCAGTGGGAGAGAGGACTCGTATAGACTCGATTTGGTGGTCACTTACCTGTGTTTAGCCGAAAGTGCCTTCTATTCGGCGGGTAATTCCAATACACTGTCGACTCTGGACGTGTCGCCCGCTTTCATAGGTTTGGATTCCTATCAACCGATTTTCGCCACAATTTTTATGATTATTAGCGTATATTCGCTATACGTTTACTGGATTTTAATGCTATTCATTCGACTCAAGGATTGCAAACCGAAAGTAATGTTCGCCTCTTATAAGTTGTGGTCAGTAATCAATTTACTGCTATTGACCCGATTTACTACAGTTCTGTTCGATATGTGCGTTACTATTGTATTGCAAAACCATTTATTCATTTGGAGTGTTTTGTGTCCGAAATTCCTCTACGAATCAGTCCTTACTTTAGTCAATGAAGTAATCGTTTTGTTTGTTATTCTAAACAATTTCATAGACTAGTCATCAATAGTATCGATAATAATATAATAGTATTTATTAAATAATTTAAATAATTTTTGAATGAATTAACAATAATTGTGAGAATCTATTGATCTATTGTGTGATATATTAACAAATTTATGCAATTTATTCAATAAAAGCTATAAAAACAGAAAATATTGAAAACTTATTTACTGTACAGTATATAATAAATACAAAACAAGGATTGTCTAACATTAAGATGAGCTCCTGTTTTGTATCGGAGTTTTTACACCAAAAGCAGATTAGGTACACATAAACACGACTTTCCATTGATTTAACATTTGTTTCCGTTTGATCTCATATGAGATCAATACACACGAAGAGGTACTGATAGTAAGACCTGAGGAGCACGAGTGAGAATTACTTTTATAAACTCAGAGTATTTTTATAATGAAAACTATTAATAATTATGAGAAATGATTGTGGATTTGATTTATTTTTATGATTTTACGGCTCATCTGATCCACTCGATTGTCTTATTATTACTATTATTAATGTCTTTGTCTGACAATTGGTTAGCATTGGTTCGAATCGATTGGTTTGAAAGTACAGAATAAGAGAATATTTTCAACAAATGGTGTAAAGAATATTAGACTCTAATAGGGGTATGAATTGATTTGAATTAATAACTTAATGTATGCGGAGTTCGTCTGACACTAATCTGGTTAATAATATTTTATTTTTATTATTCAATTAATTCTCAATATTATAACAAAAACTACAAACAATTCTCACGAGTAATGATATGTAATCTTTCGTCTGAAGCCATAACTGTTACGCAAAGCTATTACAATAGAACACAAAAATACTTTAAACGAACCTTGTTCATTGATATTCTACTGAAGACAAACCTAAAACTAATCAAATTTAATAATTTGACCTTATCTTCATTCTATTCACTGATACGGGTAATATTTTATTTTGATCAATAAAAGATTCAAAGCATAACTGAGCTAAGGATTAGACGCAGTATTCTGAGGCTTAGTGTACTGTAAATGTAATTATAATAAGTTGTGTAACTATTTATAAACCAGTGGTTGATATTCAAAGGCCAGTAGTGTTGGTTAAAAATAGGCTGGTTTAGTACAATCACCTTTTTTGATACAACTTTAATATCGATTTGTATTGTGTTCATAGCATACCATACCTGCAATTGTGCTCAGACTCTGATGTTTAGATTTGATGATTTTGCTGACACTTATACTGAAAATAAGTGTAAATACGAAATCACATATATGAGACGGGTATAATTAGAAAGCAATAAATATTTGCCTACAGTATATTTAAATAAGTCAATACATATCCAGTTTAGATAAAGCAAAAACATTTTCCTTTGCCTTACTTTACTTATTCTTAAAATCTGGAAATAATTAACTCAATAAGTGTTAAGCGAAGGCATAAAATCAGTTCTTCTCTATCACTCTATTTATGTGAAATATGAATGGCATTCAATAACTTCAATATTTGCCTGGCTCAATATCAGGCCCTTTTTTAAAAGTGACATTTTATTTAGAGTCGGATTTATTTTCTGAATTTCTATAAAGATTTGATTTAAAGAAGTTTACATTTTATTGGAATTAAAATTAATTGAAAACATATATAAAAGGATTGAATATTTCACTCATATTTTCCAAAACCTTTCAAAATATTAGCCATAAATATATGAAAAAACATTTTAAAAGTTATTTAGAGCAATGATGCGAATATGGCACTATGATTGGTGCACTCATGCTAGAATTCAATATTCGTAAGGTATCAACTCTATCAGGCAATTCGAGCGGCGGTAAATTTTTAAAATGGTCCGGTCTGTCAGCCAGTGATTTTCCAATGCTATACGAACTATGGGACAGATTTTCCACACAAACTATTGTGGATATGGTCTGCATCTATAGTTTAGAGCAGACATTGATTATTCTGTTGAAAAATATTATACATTTATTTGAGACCCAGTATTAAAATCGATTTCTCTAAAAATATACTCTATATTCACAATATTGAGATAATTCTGCTTAAAATACTGTACTTTATATTCGGATTATGAATATAAATCATACGATTCTCATATAATATTCTTTATTGATATTCTGTTAGTTCACAATGAAATCGTTGACTATTCCGGTTATTATTTGAAAAATGAATTTAAAATATAAAAAAATTGAATTCATTGAAAAATATAAATATTTTGAAGACATCAATAAAATACAGAATGTATTTCGACTTCAAATATAATATACAAAGATTTCAAGTGATTTTCAGAGAATCAAAGATTTTATTCATTATGTGAACTAAAATTAATTATTAATTTCTGAAATGCATTCTTACAGTACTTAATGTATTGCAAGGAAACTCAACGCCGACTAACAGTAAGAGAACGAGTATTTCTATATTCTTAATACAAATTAAGTGCAATATATAAGTAATGTCTATAAAGTAATTGCTATTAACGTGAATTAAATGGAAAGACCGCTCAACAGAACTGAAGGCATTCCTTTGAAGACTTGGATGCATAGGAAGATTGACTATTTAAGTGCATTTAATATAATATATTGCAATAAAAGCATCGCTCAGTTACTCTCAATCATTATTCTACAGCAGATCCACACAAATGAAGAATTGCTCGAATACTGAATATTCACTCAATACATGAATCACTCATTTTATTATTGAATCGAAAAAACTTTTAAATCTATTGATTGAACAAAATCTGATAAAAAATACATAAAACAGAGAATTAATAAATTGAAAGATAATTATAAAAAGACTGATCTGTTCCTCGTATGGGCATCTCTGCTTCTGAATGCCTCGTATTAATATGAGCTAATGATTGAATATCCGACAATCAATATCATAATTAATTGATTTTAATGTTTAGCTAATATTGCAAGCAATCAATCAAAATAAAAAAAATTATTTGATTCGGTTTTGTTTTTTTGTGGAGAACTTAGTTTCGGAATTGAATGGATTTGTCTTTATGTCTGACATCAAAATGAAGAGAAAAAAGTTTTTGTTTTGTTTTTGCTTTTGTCAAAATAAGACCAATAGAATAGAGAATAGAGAGCTCTAATGAGTACAGAATCTCAGGAATACTGGAGTATTGTGTTTGACATAAAATCAAGTACTGATACACAAGAGAAGAGTGTATTAAATGATAGACTTTGTTAACAAAAAATAATTATACGACTGAATCCTTGCGACAAATGCTATCATATTATTGAATAAATCCTTATTCAACAAAATTAATGGTTCGGTTAAGACGAGAGACCTTTCAATTAGAGAATGTTTAGCAAAGAATTTGATTATATATTTAATTTCCTTTTAGTATATAATTCCCTGAATGTATTCGGGTTACATAAGGCGGACAAAATCTATGTCTTCCTAAACTATCAAATATAATCAAAACTGTGTTACAAATCCAACAAAACTTCTGACAAAAGTTCAATTTCAGAACTCATTTGTATCGATATTTCGATAAATTTTCAGCTAAATTCCATTTTGCGTCCGGGATATTTTTCCATGGCAATAAATTATCTGATTATTTATAAGCCCTCTCCAGGATATTACATCAACAAGGTCGCTATTATCTTCAATGGATATATAAAACAAATAAGAAGTATTGGTAATAAAAAATCATCTCTCTATCTCTCTCTATCTCTCTCTCTATCTCTCTCTCTATCTCTCTCTAATCTCTCTCTAATCATGAAATCTATTATAGTTTGTATCCAATAATCACTGACTGAATCATCAAAAGATCAAAAATATTGAATCAATTTTTATTAAAAAGGTACTGACAAGTGAGGTGAAAAAAAAGTAAACTTGATTTCCATGGATTTCTATGAGTTTTTACATTTCAATATACGATACTATTCTGTGATTTTTTCAATTTATAGGATTTTATTGACTTGTTTGCCAAATATGACACATAATAAGCCCCGACATTATGGCATTGATAGTACTATAAGATATTTCATGTATTGGTTCTTCCATTCAGTTTTGTTTATTTTTATTTAAATCTATACAATGTATACATTGGATGAATTCTGGTTTTGAGCCCAACTATTATATTTGGGTCCAATCTATTCCTTGTTTTTGTATGCATTAAATAAAATCTTATCGAAAAAAGAGATAAATCAGAGTTTCTATGCTTTTATAGTTAAGAACAACATTTCGCAAATCACAAAAAGTTCTCTTACAGACAGTCATTATTGATCTAAAGATAGATTTTATGGCAGATCTGTATCTTTTGAACATCGATTTTAAGGGACATAATATTATGCATTGCTATCATACTGTATGTAAAGTTCAAAACATTTTACTTTTTTATATTTTCCAATAGTGTATAATCGACTCAATGTTACTAAAGATGTTTTGAACACAAAGATTCATAACTACAGTATAATCCTTACTTTATTCCTCAATCAGAGTGTTTTACAATTCATAAGAAATATCTCTTTTAAATATTCACAAATAACTCTTAAGATATATTTGAGTCAAGTCAAATAAGTCAGCAAAAATTGAACCCTGATCGTATTTTTCATAAATGACTATACGTTTTGTTTTAGTAGCAAAAAGATTAGTTCAACCTTTAAATCATATCGAAATAAATCTGAATTTTTAGTTATAATTTGAAAATTCTTTGGAAAAAATGGGCAACGAATGAGAATAAATAGATTTCAGTGAATTTTCAGACGTTTTGGCAATCACTCTGAATAAGGAATTTCTACCATGTTTCTATTCATAACCGAAGAAAGAGAACGATAAAATGGATCAGGTTTATAAAATAAGTTGACTGTCTGTACAATCTTTAGCGCAAAAAAAGTCAATCATCTTATTATTTAAGGAACAAAATAAATATCAATATTACTTTACTCGAAATACTTACAGACTTTAAAACCAAATTGTCTGGTTACTTTGAAATATTCAGTAGTTTTTGTCCGAGAAATTCACCCAGTTAACATATTTATACTTCATTATGTGAGGCATTAAACTCTGGGTAATTTTTAATCGAGTAATTGCCAAAAAACGTATTATTTTGGTAAATAAATTGAGACAATTATCTGAAAGAGTCGGCTAAACAAATACGCTATAAAGTAGGCTTAACAAAGTGACCAAGTTGATTATTTCAATTTCATAGCTATTTGTGTCGATAGATATTCAAAAATGATTGAGTTTGCAATTTAAACCATATTTCTACCCCGTGTGGTTCCCGAGATATTCAATTTCCAAATTTCGAGTTTAGTGCAAATTAGGCCCAAAAGGTCAGATCTTAAATAATTCATTTGACCCCCGTCCCTGAATCCAAAAATTCTGAAATTCTGATCCTATTATAAGTTTAGTATAAAGATACTTTTAAGCCACAAACCGAAAGGAATTAACGAGATTTTCAGTTAATTAAATGTACAGCCGAAGAATTAAAATTGAGACAAATTCTATCAGTCTAGCCCTCAAACCATACATGATTTTTTACAAACAAAATTACTTTTTTTTGCATTGATTGGGACCAAGAATTAACCCATTATGAAATTTAAGATAGATGGTTTTATTTGTAATGACCAGGTACAATTTAAAAGCTAATTTTGATGTTTAAACTGTACCTGGTCATTACAACCGGAGCCATCTATCTTAAATTTCGTAATGGGTTAATTCTTGGTCCCAAGCAATGCAAAAAAAGTAATTTTGTTTGTAAAAAATCATGTATGGTTTGAGGGCTAGACTGATTGAATTTGTCTCAATTTTAATACTTCGGCTGTACATTTAATAAAAGTAATATCAACTGAAAATCTCGTTAATTCATTTTGGTTTGTGGCTTAAAAGTATCATTATACTAAACTTATATTAGGATTAGAATTCCAGAATTTTTAGATTCAGGGACGGGGGTCAAATGAATTATTTAAGATCTGACCTTTTGAGCCTAATTTGCACTTAACTCGAAATTTGGAAATTGAATATCTCGGGAACCAGACGGGGTAGAAATGTGGTTTAAATTGCAAACTCAATCATTTTTGAATATCTATCGAATCAAATAGCTAGGAAATTGAAATAATCAATTGATCACTTTGTTAAGCCTTCTTTTTAATAATAAAATCAATTTTATTTTAAACTTGGCTAAATGCGCTAATCTATTAAAGTTATCAGTACTATTAAAAATTTAACTACCTCAGATTTAATTTATTCTGGTTATTTATCAAGGTATTCTATCATCTTTTCATCATCTTCTACTTTCTTTTCAATGTCAGCAAGTTCCTTTTGAATCAGCTTTAATTCTCTCTCGGATTTAACATGTCCCAATTCTAATTTGATTGCTTTGACTTTCTTCATTTGCTTTTTGAATGCATATTGTACAGCTTGCATTTCTTTATCATGTATCTTTGCAATATCCTGTTCGATTTGCAATTCCAACAGGTTCACCTTTTTCAGAAGTTCTTCCAGGATGATAGAGCTTATTACGGTTGTGTTTGATGGCATATTTGTACTTGAGGTTTTCTGGAGATTTGACGTTTTTGTAGTAGTTGGCTGATTTGTAGTGGTTGATAATCTTGGTATACTCTTGCACTCACCTTGGGTGTACAATACATCGTCGATTGCCAGATAAGTTGATTGATTATATGAGGAAATTTCAATTGATAATATGAACTGTGTGTTTGATTTCACGTTGATAATTGCTTTAATCCATGATTTAATATAAGTGCCTGGTTTCAATTCGAAAATTTGTCTGGTTTCACCTGATTTCGAAATAAAAATGAGCTTTATTTTAATTTTAATAATATTCAAGTGTTAAATACCTTTGTATGTAATTAAGTTAATCCTGAACATGCTAGTTTTGTCTATGAATTCACCAATGTAATAGTAGAATTCTAGACAGGACATTTTAGTTGCAGGCGCGTCTTCGCTGACCAGTGTCATTTTAGTTCCATTTTCTGTGTCATACTGTGTGAAGTCCGTGTATAAAAACATTCCTTTATTAAGGATTGTTCTGTCTTTTGGAGGATATTTGATATTCAAATGTGAGCTTTCATAAACACGACCAATGCCATGATCAATTTTTTTAAGCCCTGAACTTAAATCATATTTCCATCCACATAAATTCCGGTCAAAATTGCAGCTGATAATTGTACCACATTGATTCTTCTCGAAACTTATATCATCAAAGTATAAATTTGAGTATGAATCAAATGAACCTGGATATAAAAGCGAAAATTCATATAAATTATTTGATTAATAGATAGTAAAATTATAAATTACCAGTGTGATTAACCCGGATTGTAATATTATCTGATTTATTCAATGTAGTATCCAGTGCTAATCTATTCCATAACTTCAACGGATACAATCTTGATATATTAAATTCCAGATTATTTTTATAAATATGAAAGGTACTGTCGTGGTCATCATGTTTGAACCACATTATGAAACATCCTTTTCCGTATGTGTTTGTAATAAGCTTGGTAACCTTTATTTCATCATTCTGATTATCTGGGAAAGTTAACAAATAATTTAAAATGTACAAGTTAAATTGATCATTGCAATTACTGACATAGATGAATTTCCATAGATTTGCCCATGATTGTATATGTCGTGTGATCATATTCACTTGTACTGGTCACTTTTAATCTACTATCACCGAGTTTATCACTAACCCAGCCACAATTATCACCGGTCTCAAAATCACAACTTGGTAATTTAGGACAGCTTCCATGAGTTACATTGATTCGACCAAGTGCAATTCCAAAATCGTCAAAAATATTTATTTCGAATCGCATCTGCATTAGTAAAATTAAGCAAGTGTCAATTAGTATCAACTATGGCTATAATGAACTCATAAACAGGAGACAGGAATTCAGAAAAATTTTGATTTTTAACTGTCAGATGAATAATACCCACAAACTTATACACATTTATCGGATGTTTAATTGATGACCAACGTTAAAATCTCATTCAGAATATTACATTGACTATAATAAAATAGAATATTTTTTAATGCTGAAAGTGTGTTGATACTTTATTCTTTCTAACTAAGCAAGTTAAATGTGATATTTTATAATCAAAGCATTGAATAAAGTGTTAAATCGAGTTGATTTACGAAATTGATGAACTCGCCCTGGTTCCTGTTCATAATGATTTGAAAATGATCATGATAAACATTAGTTCATTATAACCATGATTCGTTATAAACATAATTATAGTACTATTAATTAAATCTCAACAGACATAGAAAACATATCCAATTGGCTCAATATCAATTAATTGTTCATGCCACATATCACCAACTGGGTAATTTCTAGACCAATAGGTTTTCTGGAGTCCAACACCATTTTTATACATTCTCAAACTAATACCGTTGCCATTTGTCTTTGTTAAGCCATGCATATAATATTGGAAGCTCAAACAATACGGATCAGTTGTTGCCTCAATATAATCATTATTCACAAGATATGCAGATTTTTGGAATTGAATGAAATCTACAATTTTTAATCAAAATAAATATTATAAAAACATCAAAGTTATTACCAGCAAGATAATACATTGATAATTATTATATATCTTTGTGTCAATCTTTTGAATAGAACTTTTGGGAAAAATTGAGACGATCTGTATTCAAATCTATATTTTCAACAATAGATTAACATTACTAACAGTGACAGCAATTATATTGAAATTTTTTGAATTTTTAACATTGTAGATAATTGGACAGGATCATTTCATCAGTACAAAAAGCGAACATATTCATTTTATACTGGTTACTTCTCTGTGATTGAAAATTAAATCAGTTTTACTGACCATTATTATCCGGCGCATCTGCTGGTCCGTCAAATTGGATGGTATGCTTCGAAACATTATTTGAATGCCATTTAAATTCAACTGTGGAACCAACTTGTGTATCATATTGATACCATTCGCACTTGGCAATTTTTGATTCGAATGAACATGTTAATTCGTCAACTTGACCCAACAATTAAAAATAATATGTTATCAATTTACAGTAGTTAATATATAAATGACCCTGTTTGACTTTTAAAATCTTAAACTAAATGTTAAGGCATCAAATTTTATAAAATCACCCATCATCAAGGTATCATTTCAAGACAATACGTTTGTACAGGCTGAAATTAAAATAAATCAAAAATGTATTTTTTGAATTTTAACTTTACTTTTAAAAAGAGATGTGCGAGGGGGTTATAGACCCAAATACCCTCTGAGTTTGGAATTTGGCAAAATACTCCCCTGTGTTTTGTGGCTCTGCTAGACCCCCCCCCTCGACTTTTGGC
>JAQIWA010001416.1:0-18580 GCA_034693305.1 Eueremaeus valkanovi | reverse complement strand
AACATAGGTTTGCTTTTCGAAAACCTAGGGGGGTATTTTGCCAATTTTCAAACCTAGGGGGGGTATTTTGGCTATACCCTCCCCCTTGGCCATCCCTAGTTAAATGCTATCTTTTTTCACATACTATATAAAGAAGCTTATATTCATAACATTTAACTGAGAGGAAACCCATTTTTCAACCCCCATTTCCCCCAGATAAACCAACTCGCGCACATCAGAGCTAATTTAGCTTCATTTCTATAACTATTAAGAGTAATTTGAAATGGAAAAAACTGATCTTTTCCATCTTCCCTGTAAAATCATCAATTGTAAGAAACGGAAAGTAATCATGGTAAAGTATTGCAAATATAGTGTATATTGAGTTTAAGTAAATTAAGAGCGAACTTTGATTATAGAGTAAAAGTCAATTACATTGAAGGCTAATGCGTTCATTTGAAAAGAGTGCAATGCCATTGATTATATCAAGCTGAGATGTCTGACTTTAATATCTACACAGTCAATATCGATTCTTCAGAATTGTAAAATTTACCATGCTCAGAAAAGTCATATAAAGGTTGGGAGTAGAAATATTGAAGTTTTGACCAAGGAGAAAATTTTTTCAAAATCATTTAACTTTGTCCGCCATTTTGTATTAAATTCAACCAGACAATTAACTTTTTGGAATTTAATTCATTTACTAAATCTTATACACTTTATATTAATAAGCCACACATGATCGCACTTGGTCATCCCTGGCACGATATTCTTCCTAATTATAATTTTCAAAATGAGCTTTTTCTTTGCCTTGGAGCCTTACTTATCTTAGAGATAGGCAATGTATTTCAATTAATTCATTGGATTGCTTTGACAAAGTTCATATGGAGAAAAGTTATAAAGCATTCGAGAACTTATTTTATAATTATTTTTATTCAAATGCACTCATATTTGTTTCATTCGTTTAAACTTTTATACCATTAATTAATTATCAATAATTAAACATCGATTGCATTCAAGCAATGTTTGTGACACAAGGTTTTAACGCATGCAATCCACGTGTTAACTCCCCCTTTGTTTGCTAGGTTGGCACCAGACTGCTACACACTATCGGGTCATACGTTTTCTAGACTCTGATAATGAGTGTCTTTCCATTGAATTAATGGATTATTATTAATAAAAGTCTGAATACTTTTAAATCAAATCTGATTAAAGTCAGACATCTCAGCTTGATATAATCAATGGCATTGCAGTCTTTTCAAATGAACGCATTAGCCTTCAATGTAATTGACTTTTACTCTATAATCAAAGTTCGCTCTTAAACTCAGCCTCGTCTAATAGGAAAAAGATATTAATTTATATTAACCGTGTTTGTTTAATATTTCTTCAACAAAAATAGAGAGTAGAGTTTTGTAACAGAACTTTAATATTTTATTATTCATCAAGATAAAAAAAAGTATTATATTGATCAGAGATGCTGAGACTCGACGGTTCTAGGGGGGTCTAGGGGGTAAAATGGCGGATTTTGCCTAAAAACCTAGGGGGGGGTCCCCCGTCGCGTCAAAACCTAGGGAGGTATTTTGCCTATTTTCAAACCTAGGGGGGGTATTTTGGCTAGACCCCCTCAGCATCTCTGCATAAGATTAAGATCTAATCAATAACTGCAGTCATTCTTCGGATGTCTTCTATTTGTAAGTAATTTCTGTGATTATCACTAAAAGTCTAATCTCTTTTGACTTGAATTTGAATTTCAAAAATTGAGACAAAAGTTGAATGAAATTGAAAATATTTATCGTTTGAATCGATTTATTTGATTGTCTTTGGCCTCAATACAGCCAAATGCATGACTTTGGACAACAAACGGCTTCCGCAGAACCCGTTCTTCTTCTGCGAGAACTGTTTCTATGCTTTCAATTACGATGAGAACGAGTGCAAAGTCGGACACTTCAGGGCCTATCCGTATTTGGACAAATCGGCGCTTCCTAGCTATTGGTCGCACTTTCGACAGTCATATCAAACGATTTTCTTTTCATAATTACATAAATTGCAGTCATTTTTGAAAACATTTTGTTTATCTTTAATAAAGAAATTAAACAAAAGTTTTTCCAATTATTTATCCAATTCCTCTCTAAAGGACCGGAAGATTAATCACTTGACTAACAGAACATCTATTGCTCCTGTCGTCAGACCCATTGCCTATTGGTCTGGTATTGAATACAGTAGTGAAGGAGGCGTTCAATAAATGCTAAGATTCTCTTATTATAACTAAATATGAATTTCAATCAGAATTTTAGTCAATTATATCAAATGTGAAATTCAATGAATTTTAATGATGAATATAAGCACAAGTAGTCAAACAAAGCATACATTTATAATAATATTAATCATAAAAACTGTATTTTACATCAATTATCTTAAATACACTTAAGTTCATAATTAACTATCTATTGATTGACGGCTCAAATCAGAGAAGATTACAATTAAATGCTTATCGAAAGCAGTGTTTGATTTGAATCTATTGACAAATATTTAAATAATAATGATATCAGAAATGAATATTCCTATTGATTGTCAATAAATTATAATCAATTTTCTCATAGATTACATACAATTCAAACATCAAAATCATATGAATCGCATGAATGCATACGAATTAAGAGTAAGCCTTAAATATTACACATAATTATAATTAAGTTATTTATAGATTTAATTACAAATTTATTCAATAATTATCCAAATAATTAATACCCTGTTCTGTGCTTCTGAACCATTCAATTATATTGAATACAAATATTTATATCCAATAATCAAATGATTGTTCGATAGAGTCATA
Organism: Eueremaeus valkanovi; assembly: GCA_034693305.1. NCBI lineage: Eukaryota > Metazoa > Arthropoda > Arachnida > Sarcoptiformes > Eremaeidae > Eueremaeus > Eueremaeus valkanovi. The sequence continues at coordinate 15,774 of JAQIWA010001416.1, read as the reverse complement.
AAACAAATAAAGAAATGAAAATAAAAAATATAAAATCATTTGATAACAAAAAAAAAGAATTCAATTAAATAACAAAATTAAATGATTTAACGATAAAAAATTGTGACTAGAATTGGATGAGAATATAAATAATATATTTTAATCTTAAGCAAAGAATATTACGAATGAAATACAATTCTGTGTAACTATTTCTGTACTGAACTGTATATCTGATTACACTATTCCTCAAAAAATAATTTTCAATAAAAATTATAGAAAACAAGAGATAATAACAAAATATAACAAAAAAAATTAATTTAGAAAATTCACTACAAAACTGATATTCATCTGAAGACTAGTTTGTTTTTATCGAATAAAGACTAGAAATATCTACTGACAGCGAAAACATTTTAACATGATACTATTTCTTTTTTGAATATTTCGCTCTTTAAAGCAATTTTATGAACAATTTTTACTTTTTTTTTTTGCTTAAAACAAACATTTGTCACAATTAGATAATACTAATGAAAATTATGAATAGATATGAAAACGACTAATGAGTTTTGAGAATTTGTTTTTCAGATGAAATGTTTCTTTTTCTCTGCAAATGACTTATTATTATTATTACATTAAAATATCTGAAAATTAATTAAATATTTATCACAATATGTTTTTTTGGTGTAAAACAAATGGTTATTCAATTGATTCTTATATTCAATACTATTCTGTTTTGAGTCTTGTTTTGTGTTAAGAGTTGTTTTGAATATGGGTTTGGGTTTTGATTCAATCAATCGATTGATTTGTTAAATAGAGAGAAAAAATTCAATGATTTGGAAATATCTATTGAATTATAACTAAGAATTCGATTCAAAGAATGTGTTTTGGCTTAGAATTTGCAGAATTTTTAATTCCACACAATTATAGTTGAAATAACAATATATGCATAAGAAGTATGGAATCAATACTAAGTGCGAACCCATCCGGGAGTTTGTGGTCTGAATAGAGAAACAGAAAACAAAAATCAAATTTAGTATAAATAACAAGAAATATGTTCAAAACAATGCAATTATGGCTGACATCGAAACCGGGAAGTCCTGTAACGCCTGTCTGACGGACGAGAATATATTCCTGTTCTCCTCTTTATAGCTTTCGACACACAATTGCTGTAATTTGTTTAAATACGAATCAAAGTTATCCACATTTGGCTTCTCGTCCGTGAAGTTCGGGATTCGGCACTGATCTAAGAAGGATATGAAGTTATTGCGCAGGGACTCGTAGTAGTCGTTCAGTTGCACTGTCCTTTGGGCCAGGGAGTGGTTCTCCTATTCATACAAAAGTTTTTAATCAATTTTTTTGAACCGAAATGGCTTTTGACTGAAGTTCTTGATTACTCTCTCAGAAGTCTTCACTTGTTCCTCCATGTGATTGATGTCGAGCTTCAGTTTCAACATTTCTGACTCCACTTTTGCGTTATATTCTTGCAGTTCGGATATCTCGTCGTCCAATACTCGGGTGTCTTCGTGTGAGTGGTCTAAGCCTAATACGGGATGCGCTGAGTGTTCGTAATGATTATAAGCCATTGGATTATGCGGTGAAAAATTGCTTATATTTATAGTATTTGTTAAGTCATCTAATTTACTGATCGGTGACTTAGACTTGAAAACATTGGAAGCATTAGCGCGCGGACAGCCCGATAGGCTCCGGTGCGTTAGAAAACTACCGGTCGCGTGACCAGTGCCGTCACAGCCTGTGGGCGAACAAGAAAACTGATTCAGCACTACTAGTCTTTAAAAATTATTTCCAAATACCTGGTGTCGGACAACTCGGACCATCACTTTTATTGACGTGAGGTCTGAGAGTCCTCTCCGATACAGATATCTCGTCTTCGCTATGCGGAGGAGATATATCTCCAGACATAGACATTGATTCCGATCTCATTCGGCTACGATTAGCCACTGGACAACCGGAAGCACTAAATCGTTAAAAATATTAATTAACAGAATTTTTGCATAATATTTAGGAATAATACAAATGAAGCGAAAAAGTGTTTGAATTTTTTAAAAAAAAGAAGAAATCAAACGATTGAACAGAATTTAATTTTTTATAATTTCTGATTGAGATGAAGAGAAATACCGATTATTAGACTATTCATCTCATAATTACTACCTTCTATGAGAAGTAAATTTGCCAGTTATATGACCCGTACCATCGCATGTTGGCACTGGACAACTGCTGGGCATTGCATAGGAAACAGAAATGACAGCATAGAATATATGAGTGAAATCCGATTTTCATTATCTTTACTCAAAATTATTATTAATATAAATATCTGTTTATAAACTGTTCGGTCATTTGGATAGAAATTATTTTAGACTAAAAATGAGTGCAAAATATAGAGCGTAAACAAAAATAATAAGATAAGAGCCAACTGTGTCAGTAGCCAAAAGTACACTGATGTCATCACTTACCGAATCGGTTCTGGATCTGATTGTCTTTCTATCTCTCGCCCGACAGTTGGGCTCTTCTTTGTCTGTTTACTTCGGGGACAACCGCTAAGACTCCTATGACTCGTGTAATTGCCAGTGATATGTCCCGAACCATCACAGCCAACAGTCGGACACTTCAACTCCTGGTGCTGGGCCTGTACTATAGATCTGTCGGCGTGCGGACAACCGGATAGACTGTGAGAATAAATGATTATTGAATTGATTTCAATACAACTCTTATTAAATGAGAATTGGATTTGATTTTTGTATGATTACTAAACTTTTTCCCATACCTTCGATGTGTGGCATAATTTCCAGATATATGTCCCATACCATCGCACCCAATGGTCGGGCATTGCAATAACTCTCTGCCATCCCTTACCCTGGAGAGGGATGGGCGCATCAGTTTGTTTGGTGGTCCACCACTTCGTTCACAATCGCTGTAATCTTCGGTGCAATTGAATGAGCGAACACTCGACGCCTCCTCTGAAGTCGGACTTCTGATTGGCTGATAATTCTGGTTAAGAATCGATGTATTATTGGTATTGTTCGGTGAAAGTGGCGATAAAAGTGACACTGGAGGTGAGTGTTGTGCCATATGATTGGAAGGCGAACCAGACATCGAATCGCTTTTTACACATAAGGAATGGTGTGATTGTTGCGAATGGGTGTGAGTGCCCGCAGAGAAGTCCAACGGTTCCGTCAAAGGACTAGATTCGCGATATTCTATACCAGAATTCGGTGGCTTTGAGTATAAACTGAAATAATAGAAAGAATTGATTTATAATCGACTTCAGAGCCATTATTATTGAAAATCAGCGATAATTTTGAGATTGTATTCAATAGACTTTTCTGCATTTCAACATCAAATTGAAGCATGGTTAGCTCGGCACAGAGCAAGCTGCTATTAATATTGAACTTGCATTTCTGTAATCCCCCCCCCCCCCATTGAACCTTGGATAGAATTTCACTGAATAGTTGTTTTATATAATTTAAATGATTTTATATTCGATTAAATCCTAATTCAATATAGAATTGAATGATCGGATAAGTCATACCAGGATTCGGTCATTTTATTATTGCTGTCGACCGATATATCCATTGAAGAAGAGTTGGAATCATCGCTCTTTGTGGATAAGTCCAGGGCTGACGTGGGCTTCATGTGAGCAGATGTGCCCATTGCACAGGAATCGTACGGATGTTCAGACCTATGAAATGATAATTTTATAATTAAAGCCAATTCTTATGAATGCAATGAATTTGTATTCAAATCACTTGTAATTATGTGACCTCTGATCCAAAACGGGTGACGACTCGTTAGCTCTGTCTCTGAATGCACTCATACTCTGCATGTGTTCGTTGGACAGCATTTTACCGCTTTTTGGTATTAATGGTCTACAATACTGGCCAACATTTGGTACGGGACAGGGAGGTACCAATGGATACTCATTGCCGAACTGAGGTTTACTGTATTTCTCTAATTCTTTGGCCAAATTTGTGCGCGGAGTCGCATAACTGGCTGACTGTCCGGACGTGTACTCTCCCGGGATGTCTAATTGCTTGACGAAACACATTGGCCTCAGAACTCGATCCGATGTCATCGATGGGCATATCAATGGCTGAGATATCGGCGTTGATGTCGGCGTTGGCGTCGCCGGTGAAAGACAAGTGGGAATTGATATTTTGGGGCCCTTTTCCTTATGACTCATCTTATCCATTGCCGCCAATGGACAGCCAGAAAGACTGTTCACATAAAACAATTTGAATAAAATGTCATAAAAATCATATGACTATAAAAAAAAATTATCTTTCATACCTTCGATGAGAATTACGGGATGAGTTGACGTGTCCCCGACCATTACATCCAGGCGTCGGACATCTAATTGAATAAATATTATTTTGGTTTTAAAGTCAACCAGGATAAATTAGTTGTATATTCAAGACTCACTTGAGTATCGTCTCGTGCAGTGCCAGAACTGAAATGGGTTTGCATTTAGTATTTGTTTTTTCAATAAAAGACTTCTATTTTATACTCACTTTCGGGGGTTATTTGGCTTTTTCGCGGACAACCAGAAAGACTTCTGTGGTGTGAATATAGACCAGTGGAATGACCAGAACCGTTACAGCCTGGTGTCGGACATTTTGTGTCGCCTGAGTATTATATAATTATTCAAACATTATCTTAGAGTCAGAATTGATGCGAATAACTAAGTCTGGGCTAAAAGGCATTGCAAACAGTCATTCATTAAAAGTCAATTCTCATCACTAGAACTGAAGCCAATAAATCATTATTTGTGAATCTGAATTAGGCAAACGATAATTAAAGTAACCGTCTCATATTTTTTTGAAATCAAAAGTTGTATTCCAGGCAAGTTTCTCTTGAAAACTATTAGATTATCCAGCAGATATATTTGAGTTTGACCCTCTTATCTCTTCAATAAAACATGAACTCCACTGATAATTGTTAAAAATATTAATTAAAACAAATCTAACAAACATTATGTTCTAAATAAATGACCAGAATATGAGCCAAAATGTCTGTTTTATTATAAGTTAAATTTCATTATACAGTAGTATTTCAACATTCAATTTCATTGAACATTATTTGCCCAATAGTTATATTTTAATGGAAATTATGTATTCATTGGATATTCATTAAAATATCTATTAATAGCCAATAGTTTCACAATTATTAATACTTGTAATACTGTATCATATCATATGAATATGTATTTGAGCAAGTTATAAAGCTGAAAAATCCAATGGGCTTTGAGTTACATTCTATTCTTCTTCTGACATACTTTTTATTATCTCAACAGAAATTAATATAAAATTTTTCCCCTAAAAAATCCGAAACAATAGAGCTGTGAATTAGAGTTTCAGATTTGGAAATCGCATTAAAATATAATACTATTTGTTTCAACACATGCTATGTATGCAAAAACTGAAATAAACTCTATCTTTGTATGCATTGAATGCATTTAGAGAACAAACCCTTTCAGTACAGAAGCACTGGTTTTAGGAAATTAATGTTTTATTAAAGGATCAAATGATTGCAGAAACTGATAATTTTTATGATAATATTTTATACATTTAGAGCTAAAAGAGTTAAATATGAAAACTAAATAACAGTTCATTAATTCTGATTCCAAAATGAGTTTTTTATTTGCATTAATGATATCAAAAATTATGTGCAAAATAGATAAACACTTTTCACTAATAGAAAAGCAGAAAAGTTTCTAATTCTCTAAACTGAAGGCCAGTTTTAGGATTATTAATATTATATGTAATTCTGTTATTGTTTCGGATCAATATTTTTTGTGAATTAATTATTTGATAAATAAAAAATTGTTTATCTTTTTCACAGTTTAAATATTTTCTCAGTCATTAGTGTCGATGATTTATAGATAAATTATTCAATATTTCATATGACAACTAACAGTTTGAATGGGCAAACAAAATATTGATAGCTTAAAATCAGAAATGCACATGATCAGGATAGTCTTGGATGTGTGAAGAAATGTGTGCTGGGATGGAAGCATTCCAGCACAATTCTGGTCCATGTCAGAGATAGGCAATGGGTCCGACGACAGGGGGAGTCAGCCAAAAATTTGGTCAAAAGGGGTGCAATGAATCAATTTTTTCGCCCAAAAGAGCCCGATTTTCGAGATTTTCCGCAAAATCTTCCAAAATCAGAGGGGGGTCAGCCTCACCCAAAATCCTAGGGAGGGTTAACCCCCTCTACCCCTATTGTTTATCTCTGGTCCATGTATTATTTAATTGCTTAACTAATCAATGATTATTAATACATAGATTTCATTGCATTTTAGAGTAAATTTTTGTTCTTTACAAATGATTTATAATATTTAATGAAAACAAATATTAAATAACTTTAATTATTTTAAATCAACATTTTCAAATCAGCCATCAACAATTTCTGTTCACACTTCCCAAAAGATTTACATTGAAATTATATGCCCCATGACCTTTGACCGCGCACATAAAACACTTACACGTAAACGAATCAAAAGCATCCATCACAATTGAAGATTGATTTCAGGAATGAATTCAGAACTCCATTATTTTCTCAATACTTGTTGAAAAACTTTACTGAATCTCTACTGAAATTATTTATCTTGGTGAATTTGAGTTCTGGATCGAATCAATGTGTAATTTTTAAGATTAGACCAAACAATGAAAGCATTTGTAGGAAATATACTCAACATATAAATAAAGGCCTCTCTTAAGAGACATATAAGATATTGTACTGTACCAGGCAATATTTGGTGGCAATATCAGTGGAATATTTAAAAATATTATTCAATAAACAAGAAGACATCACAACTATAGCCTTCCTTGGGCATTTCAAGAATGAATTTAGTTGATCACCATACCAGCCTTATTAAGACTAATCGTTAACTCCGGAACTTTCATTGACTATAAAAGTAGGAAATATCTGGAAAAAACCCAAAAATAGAAACTAGTCTACGCTTGCCTTGATCATTAGTATCACATTTCAAATCTCAAATGACAACATTTTTGTTCTATTAAAACTAATTCTTTTTGTAATTAATGTGAAAACTATAAGATTATTATTATTACAGTCAGGAGTGTAGGGATGATTCAATCAAACTGGGTGTATGATTGTCCTGCTATGAATTCAAAACTGCCTAGTACAATTATTGATGATATGAAACATTTGGCCAAAATATTTAGCAGACGTTTATATAATGAATATTTAAACTTTCATAATAAGCGTATTTAATATATAGCTTATAATTAATATGAATTAATTGATGTCCACAACAATTATTTTAACCATTTTCTACGTTTGATTAATTATTATGATTTAAGTCTCAAAATATTGTTTTTCTCAATGAAACTAGTTTGAACTTTGAAACATTTTAGCAAAGATAAGGTAAGTTTTCACATGAATTCTGGTTCTGCTTAAAGAGCACTTCACTGCATAACATATTTGCACTGAAATAAAGGACTTTCTCTTATAGTTCACATACACTGTATTAAACTCGCGATAAAAAACCTGTTTTTAATTCTTATCTTAATTATGAATAGTTTTAAGAGAATAAAAGATAAATGGATTCATACCTTGAAAGTTATATAAATTGTTGAATGCACTCGTCTGAAGGAGATTCCACCAAAAAGTATTAAACATTTCTTTATAACTATTTTAATTTATCGAATAAAAACTTTTTTGTTTAAAATTGAAACTAAATATCAGACTTGAGTTCACACAAACAGAAGACATTGGATTGTAATCGTCAGTAAATACTGAAATTTGTATAGAATTGAGCGGAAAAAAGCTTTAATACATAGCAAACATACAGTGCATATGGAAGAAGAGTTTAGTGAAGAGTAAGTGCAAAGAGAGAGATGTGTGTGAGATGTGAGAGATGGGAGTGAATCGGAAAAAATTGTTTTGAAATTTTATATTTGCAAAAAGCAAAAGCAAACTAATACTAATGAAAAGTTAATGTCTATTCACACATATATTCTCCGACTAATAGAAAACCTATTGTTTATCGCCATTTGATTACAAAAGGGTTCTGACTATAGAAGAAAGTTCATCAACAAAGCATCCAATCAGAGCCAGAGATTGACAAAACAATAGGTCTTTCCTATCATAATATTATACATAAAATTTTTCTCTCACTCTCTCTATAATATTCATTATATAATAATATAATTTTGATGATAATAATAATCCATTATTTATTATAAGCACAAAACAGTTCGTTTTGGGATTTGTTTTCCACACTTAACTAAACCGTTTGATAGCTTAGAATAATAATAATAATAATAATAATAATAATAATAATACGAAAACTTTTATATAAATATGTTTATATATATATTATTTTTACGTATTAATCATTATTCCGTATCATAACTATACAGTCGACCAACAAATCTATTCTCTCTATTCATATATGAAATCAAAGGCAGAAATAGAAGGGAAAAGGTATTAATGAAATGGAAATGAATATTAACTTAAATATTAATAACAAGTTATCGAACTATCCGTTAAACACAATATATATTTGATTTACTGTAGAATACTATACGAGAACATGAAATGATAAGAATTTGTGTTAACTTTATTTCTGCACCAAAACTATACTCAAAACTATTTCACACAATTTTTTTCTCCACTCTATTACTACTCATATAATCAAACATTTGATAAATTTTTGCCAACAAATATAAAAGATGTGAAATCTGTGTTGAAATTCAAACAAATTCTTTATATTTGACTCTCGGATGGAGGAGTGGTTTCCATCCATTCAATTGTATTTTCATAGCTATTATAGAAATTTGTATTTTTAGAAGAGATTTCTGGAAAACTCGATTATTATTTCGTTTTTTCTTCTTTAAGGAAATTATTAAAACAGAGATTAAATGATTGCAGAGTTTTTCAAAATCTAATTACAAAGTAATCATCGATAGTATGAAAGCGGAGAGAGAGAGAGAGAGAGAGAGAGAGAGAGAGAGAGAGAGAGAGAGAGAGAGAGAGAGAGAGAGAGGAGGGAGAGAGAGGGAGAACTAAAGATGAGAAGAAAACTGTATATCCATTGAGTTTTAGAGCCATTTCTTTCTTTATACTATATTTTCACATTCACTCACCGGATGTTAACGAAAATTGTTATTTGAATTTGTTATAGGATTTCGGATGAATTGATTTAGTAATAAAAATATATTATTCGTATTGTGTCTAAAAATATATACAGAATATGTGTTTTTAATAAGAAAGCTGACAATTGTAGACTAATTCTCAATATTAATATTCCCTTTCAATACAATAATCCAAAATTGAAAACAATTATAAGAGAGCAGAATTGGAACAATAATTCCAGTGAACAACTTATTAGCACTTCGTAAGAACAGTGTCATTATTAAGAAAAAGAAATTAATATCAAATCAAATGAATCAGATTTTCCTTATTCACAATAAGTCTAAAAATAAATTATCGAAAGTCACATAAATTATATGAAATCAAATTTTTTTACTTCAATTCCCGATGAAAATAGAAAACAAACCAAAACTTTATTTAATTCTGAAAACTAGTGTTAAAAATACTGTTGAGTATAAAAACTGTTTTCGGACATTGATTTTACAGTCAATAGAATAGAGAGGATATGATTAAAAAAAATCGGTTAAGAATTCATACATCCATTTGACCATAAATGGGATTCAGAGGAAAAAATACATTTCATATCCTCCGCAAAAACTTTTTCGCCGCAGAAATATGTATTGCCTTTTAAAGCATTGATTGTATAAAAACTTTTGTGTAAAGCAATTGGTTTATGGCATCAATACTATGCTGAGTGACTGACAGACAGTAGTGAACAGTGAGTTAGTGCTGCAATAAAATGCTTGCCTTTGAAAATGAATTATTGAAAACAATTTTTCAACACATAATACAACACAAACATTATGTTTAAAGTGTATGTGTTTTTGAAAAGCATTGAAAATTCCACGTATAGTATGATATAATAATAATAATACTATTTTTGATAATACGAGTGCACTTTACTCTATCGACTTATAGACTTGTGTTCGGGTGCGCTCATCATCCAGAATGTAGTGATGAGTGAAATACATGTAATAAACAACTGTTAGACTGTTAGACACCACAACACCATTAATCAATTGGTGGCTAAACTCGACTCAAATAGTTTTTCTTTTGTTAAAAGTCATAAAAATATTTATAGCAAAATATTTTTAAATATAATTCAACTATAGGTTCGATATTTATAAAGAATTCAATTATAATTCCCATTGCTTTCATCGATTAGTCCTATTATTTACTATGAAATAGTAGAGAGTTATCAAATTTGTGCAAGAGTACAAATTCAGTGCCTTTCATACAATATCCAATAGAATAGAATAGCTCAATGAACTTTTAACCATGTTGAGAAAAGTACAATTTCAACATTATATTTAATGTTTGATATTCTAATTAATGTTTTTTGAATTTAGTTCCGGATATATATTACTCCCATTGCAGTCAAAAATATAAAAATATTAGAAATGGAAAATCTCAATAAACCTGGTAATTATAAAAGCGTTAATCAAATCTCAATTGTATTCGGATTATTATCGGATCCTCTGCTGTAAACTTATGTTCAGAACTAGCCAGGACAAGAATAATATGTAAGCCCACGCTCAGACGCCGATCGATTCAAGCCCTTCGGCACTATTCTAGTGAACACTGTTTTGAGAGTTCATAAAATTATAGAAATTATTTCAATAATATTGTTGTATAGAATGTTAACATTATTTTAAGGTTAGTGTGTGTTCAGGTAATATTAAACCACCAAGGTGACTGAGGAGACAGGAGGAGTTGCAAGAGACAATAAACGTGAGACTTCCAACTGAAAGCACAATCATCTAGGCCAGTGCTTAGAAAAAATATTTGTTTAATGAGAAATGACGAGTGTCCTTTATGGCAGCATATTCATGTGAACTACTGTTGTTCAAGTGAACAACATATTCAAAAAGTTCATAACTAATAGTCTATACAAACTGTAGATTTGATTTTCTTCTTGACTCAACTCATATATAATTACTAAAGTAGCCTATAATGCTTTCACCCTAAAATGTGACCTATCTTATTTGAATAAAGGTACGAGCAGACGATAGGATATTATAAATGGTTTGTTTTACTGTACGCTAAGTAAGCTCTGCTCTGCTCTAAGCTCTGATCCAGGCCAGTGATGCTTTACGATGTAAGGGGTATAAGAAATAGACTAAAACTGTGTACATGTCATGTAAGAGGTAGACCTGAAAATACATATCACACAAACACAGGTCATTTCAAAGTATTCATTACTAATTTTTTGTGTTTTGTCAAATTGTTTGAATTTTCTTATTAACTAATCTACCAAAACTGTATGCTTTCCCCTCTACTCACTCAACACAGTTATGTTCTATACTTTTAATCACAACTTTCGCAATGAGTCTGTTGTATGACATACTGTATATTAATAAATATGTGGTGTTAAGAAGTGGCCCTGGCGGCATCTAGGTTAATGTAAAATGGCTTGAAATGATAGCTTGGTAATTCTATTCAATTTATTCTAAAGAACTGTCTATCGGTCCGCAATCTTATTATAAAAATCAAGTTTGAATTTACGTGAGTTCATAAATTATAAGCAGTGTTGCTTAAAACGTGACTCGCGAGTCATTTACTCAAACATTAGAGCTAGTAATGGATTGCTATCTGATTTCTGTGAATAAGCATAATAACAAAAATTAACCAGAAGTGTAACAATTGACCCGGACTTATGATCATAATAATATTAGAGGTATAAAGGGAACAAAACGATTGCATTGCATTTTAAGCAATTGAATTAAAGTATGGACTTTTGCTTGCTTATGGGTCTTGAGCCCTTAAAATGGCCCGGAGCCCACGCAAACTTTATAGCATCAATGCCCACAATTATTGTGAATATTGATAATTAAAATAAAATTTGATAAAATGTCCTTTTAATGAATGACTGTATCGATTGCTAGCACTTGTATCGATTGTATAGTAGCTGATAATCATAACTAACCCTTTCCAGTGGGATCGGGCGAATGCAATGATCTTCTATCACATGAGGGCGATCGCATCGATTGGCCACAAGAGTTGCCTTTTATGACAGAAATTATAAGAATTTATAAAATATTTAAATCAAAAATCAATATATAATGAAATGTCTGAACCGGTTGGAGGACTGCCGGGGAATGACATATTCGAAGCACTTGTCATCGTCTCGTCTTCGGGGTACTGACCAATCGAAGTGGTCATCATTTGCGGGCCAGGAGTTGTTGGCAACAGATTCTGATGACACAGATTGCCATTCGTGTCATTCGACGACTCTTTGCAGGACATGTAGGCGTTTGGCGGCGAATGGCGTGAAGAAGAACTCATTGATTCCACTGATCGTTGATATTTGCAGTCAAAGAACTTTCTTTCGGGTGCTTTGGTCTTGAATGCCGCGAAACTTTGAGCTGAGCCCACGTATTGATGAGACTGTGCTTTGTTTAGCTGATTGTGTGCACTCTCTTCCAGACAACACGTGCTCTTAGGATACCTGTCCTCGTCTTTGATGGGTTGACGTCCGCTCGAAGACTGTTCCGTTAGTGTTGATTCATGTGTGACCATAGGTGCCATCATTGAGCTCGAGTCCATTCTCTCAGCACTAGCAGCAAAATTAGTTGCCTGTCCGCTGCCTTTACACGACTCGTCTTCCGTTTCATCGCTTTCCCCATCAGAGCCATCATCGGTCTGGCATTCTTCCAGTTGTCTGTCCTTGTCTTCGGATCTGCTGGACTGTATGTATGCATTGCATTGCTCTTCAATTCTCTTAAGATTTTCCATTTCATCACAATTTGAATGAGACTTCTGTTCAATCGTTTCATTCGTTTCATTATTTTCTTCGTTTTGTTTGATTTGCAAATCTATTGAATTATTGTTCGGATTATTCGAGTCTTCAGTCGTTTGATAAGCGCTTTCATTGATAGTCGAAGTCGACGCCCGACTGTCTGCCGGACTATTGATGACCTGTTCCTCGTGAGTGATACTGTTGTCTGGAGTGACTGGCGGTGAGTGTTGTGGCGATGTTTCAGACAAACTGCCACAAGAACTGGAAGAAGCGCTTAGAGTCACGACATCTTTCCAGGCATTGGCCGCACAATCGCTGGTATTCTTCTCCTGTTTTTCGGTCTCTTTCTTAGCGAACAGATTCTCAAACATCGGTTTGTCTGCCTCTTCCACATCCTCTGTGTCCGTCTCTTCCGTATTGACCTCAATATCTCCGGTCAGACTCAAGAGGGCCGCCTCTGCCTCCTGGATCCGTTTGGTGTCCTCATCCATGCCTTCCAACTGCTGTTGACTTAAATCAACAAAAATATCGTCCAATTTCTCGGAATCATTACTATAGCTATCGATAATCGGCTCCAATATCTTCATTGGCGCTGATTTACACTTTGTTTTCGTTAATCTGCTTTTTGTGGTGTAATTGCTATCACTTTTATCTTTATTTTTTGCTGTCTTAGTTGTCGGCCTATTTGTCGAAGTCGTTGTTGTCGTCTGTTTCTCTTGTTTTCCACAATTATTATCTTTTGTTCGTTTCTGCTGTTGATTACTAGTTGTCGGACGTGACGGACGTGTCGGTGCTGTCGGACAGTCATTATTGTCATTATTATTATTATTGGCTCTAATACTAGAACTGCTGCTAATGTTTGTCTTCTTATTGTTATTATTATTATTTGATTTATTCAATTGCTTTGATTTATTACTATTTGTGCTCAAATTCTTTCCTGAATTCTTGCTTGGATTCGATTGCACTTTACTCGTGGATGAAGTTATAGCAGCACTGGTTTTAGCTCTGGTCGGCCTTATATTAGGCAAACTATTGCTACTAATATCGGCCATCGATTCGTTTGGCGCAGAATTTTTGCCTCTTTTTATGGCCGTATCTCTCGATCTCTGAGGACTTTGACTGGAATTTGAAGATGAAATGTCTGTTTGCTTTCGTTTTGCCATTTTTACCATTAGATCGCAAATGTCTTATAAAAAATTGGATAAAAATTATAAGAATTTCGTTACTCAATGGCTATGAGTTCAATGTCTATTGAGTTTGAACTGTAAGGAAGTGATAGGCAATCAGTAATATTAACTCACGTTTTGGTCTACGCTTTCTCTCAGATCAGTGTTGGAAATGTCATTATCGAAGTGGATGACCAGTGCCTGAGTCGGAGGATCACATACTTTGTCTCTATAAATAATAAACACAAACAAAATATAGTGAAATACACAGACAATTCTCAATAGTTTTCTATTAAAACTAATGTTAAGAATATTATCACTGAATCACATATTAATTAATTAACATATAATTAAATTAAGAGAAAAAAAAGTTACATTTCTTCTCATTAATAATTTTAATTGAATTAAAAAATTGTGTAATAATATTATGCCATAAAAAGTACTCTACTTTTTGATAGAACTGTAAGAATAAAGAATATTCTGATAAAAACAAATTATATATTTACGAGTCATATACAGACTAACAGTGAAAATAATAGTATTTTGTCTTAATTTTGATAATTCATAACAATTTAATTATTAAACAAATTAGTGAATATTTTTTGTACAAATGTGTGAACACTTTTTTGTTGAGAATAATCTCATATTTAGATTCTGTTCCTAAGAACAAAATATTCTTGTCGGGTAAGATTTTGAATATCACTTATGGAAAAAAGTATAGAATAAAGTTTGAGAGAAGAATAGAAGAGAGAAATCAGTAAAAACAGACCAAAGAATGATTCATAGATTCAAATGTAAGCCTTTATCAAATAGCTGTTCGGAGGCCAGGCTTTCAAGCTATGAAATATTGCTTTCATCAAAAATACCTTTAATTTTGTAAATAATAAATAAAAGTTATAAATAAATAAATATCAATAATCAGTAAAAATATGATTATAATTGTGAGCATAAGTGCGAATATTCTATACTTTAATTTCTATTGTATTTAAATTGTGGCCCGCATTGAGTCATGTCTTGCGCGGCACTGACAGTGAAGTTTTTTTCGGGGTTAGAAGAAATAAAAGATAGAGCGGATGATAAGCGAGAGGTTGGGTCTAAAGGCACCTTAACTGACAGTGACTGATTATCTCTCGCACTGGATTCAACGGTCTGTGGGACTTGAAATATAAGGCACACACATGTACTGTATCGGCGAACAGCACTACATCAGACACAGAGCCAGAGAAAAGACCAATGCATTGAAGGCACCCATACTTTAGTGTTAGTGTGCAATACATTTAACAATAGTATGAGAAGAGAATCGGAGAGAAGAAGAAGGATTGGATTGTTTGAGAGCAAAGAGGAAAGAGAGCAAAAAAATAGTGAGGAATAAAAAATAATGATAAGCATAATCTTGGAAAGTCTTGTGTATGAGTGCGGTTGGGGTTTATCTGTCCGATTGATTGAAACGAAATTTTTTGAAAATTTTTTTTCTGGGATTTTTATTTAATACAAGTTTTAAATTATTTTCTTTTTTGTATAGTATTTCGGCTTTTAGTCTATGTTTTTGACAAAACCAAGTATAAGAATAATTTAATTTAATTTCTTATTTTTTTATTTGAATTTATATACAAATCATATCAAATGATGTATTGATTTGGAAATAAATAATTATAAGAATAAAGAAATAGATTATTATTAGGGCAGTAACTCTGGGAGCGATTTGTGTTGTTATAAAAGTAAGGCATTGGCCCAATTTTGGATATTCCCACAGAA